>CAKJTW010000980.1:0-10730 GCA_917880005.1 Nanger dama
CCTAACGTCAACCCAAAACCACAACCCTACCTCTAATCCTACTCTCACCCCAACTCCTGATTCCCACCCCAACCTTGCATCGCAACTCTAACACTAACCTAAACTAACTTCCAAAACCCTAACCTAACTAACTTGAACACTAACTCACATCCTAAAAACTACACTAACCTTTATACTTTAAAACCTAATCTAACCTATGTCTAACCCCTAATGTTAACCCTAAACTTTATAACCCTAAACCTAACAATAAGCTAACTAAACCAAAAACCAAACCCTGCCGCAAAATCAACTCTAACCCACCCCAACCCCAACCCCAAAAAAACCCCTAACCCTATCCTCCCCTAACCCTAATCCTAACCCCCAACCCCAACCCCAACCCTAATCCTATTCTAAACCTAAAACCCTAACCCTAACCCTAACCTTATCCCTACCTAAATCCTAACCCCAACTATAGCCCCAGTCCTAACTCTAACCATAACCCCTAAGATTAACCCTAACACCTATCCTAAGTCCAAACCCTTTTTCTAACCTCTAACCCTAACCCAAAATCCCAACCTAACTCTAATCCCAACTCCTAACACCAACACTAACCCCTATCATGTAACATGAACCCTAACCCCCTAACCCCTTTCCTCACCCTCAACACTAACCCTAACCCTAACCATAACACTAAACACCAACTCAACCCTAATCACTTGCCCTAGCACTATCCCCCTAGCCCTAGCACGGTTTGTTAATACATATGTCTATAGTTTCAATCCTAATTTTAATATTAATTTGTAAATCTTAATTTTAATTTTAACTTTTTAACTATAATTTATAATTTTATTTATATTTTAATTTTAATTTTAATTTCTAATTTTAAATTTTGAACCTTAATGATAATTCTAATATCTAAACTTTAAATTAAATTTTAATTTTAAATATAATTTTAATTTTATTCTTTTCTTTAACTTTTAATTTTAACCCTAACTATAGTCTAAACCCTAAATCCTAATCCTAACACTAAACATTAAACCCTAATCTAAAACCTAAATAAAACCCCTAATCTTATCTATAATTTTGGACACCAACCACAAACCCTAACCCTACTCCTAATATACCCTAACTTACCTAGCCCTAGCATATTCTCAGTCCCAAGAACATCCCACTGGTAGCCTTAAACTTAGCCCCAGTACTAACCCTAACCCCAACCCAACCCTAACTCAAACCTAACTCTAACACTAACACTAACACTAAACCCTGAACGCTAAATGTAACACTTACCCTAACTATAAACTCTAACCCTAACACAAATCCCAACCCAACACAAACCTAACCCCAACCCTAACCCTCAAACCTAATCACAACCCCTAACCCTACTCTCTAACCTTAATAACCCTAAACCAAACACTAACCCTATCACAAACCCTAAACCCAATCCTGGGCCCACAACCTTAATCCTAACCCTAAACCTAACCCTAAACCCAACACTAACCTAACACTAACCCTAAATCCTAAACACTAACATTAACCGTAGTACCCCAAACCCAACCTCAACCCTAACCTTATTCTAACCCCTAACCCCAAACCTAACAGTAATGCTAAACCTAAACCCAAACCTAACCCCAACCCCAAACCCAACCCTAATCCCACCCCAACCCCAACTCTAACTTTAAACCCCAACCCCAACCCCAGCACTAGCCCTAGCCCCAAAATTATCCTAGCCCCAAACCCAACCCTATCCCCAACCTCAACCCCAAACCCAACCCCAACCCAGCCGGAGCCCCAACCCTAGCCCCAGCTCTAGCCTCAGCTCTAAAACTATCCCTAGCACTAAACCTAACCCAACCCCAACCCTAACTCAACTGTAACCCTAAACCCAAACCCCAACCCTAACCCCTAAACCCAACCCCAACAGTAAACCTAACCCCAACCCTAACTCTAACCCCAACTGTACTATGCCCAACCTCAACCCCTAACCCCAACCCCTAACCCTAACCCTAATAACCCTTCTAACCCTAACCCTAACCTTAACGGTAATCATAACACTAACCCTAACACTAACTCATCTAACCCTAACACTAACCCTAACGCTACCCCCTACACCTAACCTTACCCCTAACACAACCCTTAACCTAACCCTAACCCTAAACCTAACCACTACCCCTAACCCTACCACTACCCCTAACCCTAAACCTATCACTAACTTAACACTATCCTAAACCCTAAACCCTAACCCTAACCCCTAAACCCAACCCCTAACACTAACCCTACCCTAACCCCAAGATTAACTCTAGCCCTAGACCTAGCCCTAGACCTAGACAAAACACCAGCCCTAGACCCAAACCTATTCCTAGCCCTAACCCCAACCCCACACCTGACCCCAAACCCTAACCCAAACCTAAGCCTAACATAACCCTAACCCTAACCCTTACCAACACATATCTTTAACCGCACCCCTACCCCTATCCTAAAACCTAACGCTAACCCCACCCACACCTAACCCTAACCCTAACCCTAAACCCTAACCCTAGTACTAACCCCCTAACCCTAACCCCCAACCTAACTTATCTACCCCTAACCTTAACCCTACCCCTACGCCTAAACCAACCCCAACCATAACCCTAACCACAACCCCTAATGCTACCCCTCCCCTATCCCTAATCCTAACTTAACCCTATCCCTAAACCCTAAACCATAACCATAACCATAACCCTAACACTAAACACTAACCCTTACCCTAACCCTAACCCAACCCTAACACTAACCCTAATTCTAACACTAACCACAACCCCTAAACATACCCCAAACCCTAGCCCTAACCCTATTCTAACCCCAACCCTAACCCTATCCCTAAATCCTAAACCCTAACCCTAACCCTAACACTAAACACTAACACTAGTTCCAACCCTAACTCAACCCTAACCCTAACCCCAACCTTAACACTAACCACAACCCCCAAAACCCACACCCAACCCCAACCCTAGTCTTAGCCCTAGTGGTAGCCCCAAACCTAACCCCAACCCTAACCCTAAACCCCAACCCTAACCATCACCCGCACCCCTCACCCTCACCCTATCCCTAACCCTAACCCCTAACCCCACCCCAACCCCTCACCTGACCCCTACCTTTAACCCTAAACCTAACACTAACCCTAAACCTATCCATAAGCCCCAAACAATTACCCTCATCCCTAAACCCTAACCTAACCCCTAATCATACCCATAACACTAACCCTAGCCCTAACCCTAACCCTAACCTTAACATTGACCCTAACCCATAACCCTAACCCTAACCCCAAACCTATCCCTAACCCTAACCCTAACCCTAACAGTAACTCGTCTATCACTAACCCTAACCCTAAACCTAACCCAACTGCTACCCGTACACCTACTCCTACTGCTAACTCTAACCCAACCCAAACCCCAACCCCCAACCTATACCCCTACCACTACCCTCTAACACAACCCCTAACTGTAACACTAAACCTAACCCCTAACCCCAACCCTAAACCCCAACCCTAACCGCTAACCATAACACTAACCCTAGCTCCTAACCCTAAACCTAGCAGTAACTAGTTTAACACTAACCCTAACCCTAAACATAAACCTATTGCTACCCGGACACCTAACCCTACTGCTAACTCCTAACCCTACCCTAACCCTGAACCCAAACCCTAACCCATACCCCCACATCTACCCCCTAACCCAATCCCATAACCGTAACCCTTACCCCTAACCCAACACCAACCCTAACACTAAACTTAACCCCTAACCCTAACTCTAACACTAAACTGAACCCCTAACCCTAACCCTAACCCTAACATTGACCCTAACCCCCAATCCTAACCCTAACCCTAACCCTATCCCTAACCCTAAACCCCAAGCCCTAACCATAACCCTAATCCAACCCCTAAACCTAACCCTATCCCAAACGCTAACACCAACCCCCACACCCACACCTACCCATAACCCTAAACCTCACCCAACCCTAACCCTAATCCCTAAACCAAACCCCTAACCGTACTGCTATCCCTAACTTAACCCTAACCCTAACCCTATTCCTAAATCGTAAACCCTAACCCCAACCCTAACACTAAACACTAATCCTAACTCTAACCCAACCCTAACCCCAACACTAAATACTGAACCCTAACCCTAACACTAACCCCAACCCTAAACTATAATCTTAATCCTAACCCTAACCCAACCTACAACCTAACCCTAACCCCAACCACAACCCCCAACCCTACCCCTAACCTTAACCCTAACCCTCACCCACATCCCTAAACCATAAACACTGACCCTAACCCTAACCCTAAACACTAAACCTAACCCCCAACCCTAACACTAACTCTAACCGTAACACAAATCCTAACTGTAACTCTAACCCCTAGCCTTAGCCCTAGCCCTATCCCTATCCCTTAGCCCTAACACTAACTCTAACACCAACCCTAACCCTAACCCTAAACCCTAAATGCTAACCCCAACACAACCCCTAACCCTATCCCTAACCCCAACCAATACCCCTACCCCTATCTGTACCCATATCCCTAACCCCAACACCCAACCATAAACCTAACCACAAACCGTAACTCAAACGCTAACCCTATCCTCAAACCATAACACTAACCCTAAACCTAAACCCAACCCTAAACCGATACCCACTGCTAACCCTAACCCTAACTGTAACACTAACCCTAATCTTAACCCTAACTCGTCTAACCCTTAACCCTAAACCTACTACTACCCCTCCACCGACACCTACCCCTACCCCTAACAAAACACTAACTCTTAACACTAATCCTAACCCTAACCACCACCCCATCCCTACCTCCCTACCCCTAACACTAACCCTAACACTAAACCTAACCCTATCCCTAAACCCTAAACCCTAACCCTAACCCTAACACTGAACACTAATCCTAAAACCCAACACTAACCCAAACCGAAACCCGATCCCTAATCCTAACATAACCACAACCCCTAACCCTACCCCCTGCCTTACATCCAATCCTAACCCCAATCCCAACCCCAAATCCCAACACTAACCTTAACCCTAACCCTAAAACCTAATCCAACCCCTAACCCCACACTAACTCTATCCATAACCCCAACCATAACCCCAACCCCAGCCCAAGCCCCAGTCCTAGCCCCAACCATATCCCTAACTCTAGACCTAACCCCAAACCCAGTGCCAACCCAACCCCAAACCTAACCCTAACTTTAACCCTAATCCCAACACCAAACGCTGAACTCTAACACTAACACTAACCCCAACCCAACCCTAACCCTAACCCTAACCCTATCCCAAAACCCCACATCCTTACCCCAACCCTAATCCTAAACACTAAACCCAACCCCAAACCAACAACAACCCTAACCTAACCCCAACCACAACCCCCAAGCCTACCCCCCAACCCTAACACTAACCCCTAATCTTAACACCAACCCCAACACCAACCACCAAAGCTAATCCCGACCATAACCCCAAACCCTAAACCCAACCCCAACCCCAACCCTAAACCCCACCCCAACCCTACCCCAAATCCAACCTAACCCTAACCCCAACATTAAACCCCCAAACCTAACACTTACCCTAAACCCAACCCCACACACAGCCCAGCTCCTAGCACTATTTGTGGACCTAAACTTAGCCCTAGCCCTAACCCTAACAAAACAGTAACTCTAACCCTAAACCTAACCCCAACGAACACTAACCCTAACCCCAAACCGAACCCTAACAGTAACCGAAACCCAACCTCACCCCTAACCCCAATCCCAACCCCAACCTCAACCCAATCTTAACCCTAACCCCAACCCTTCCCCCAAAACCCTGAACCCAACCCCTAAATCTGACCCAAACACTAACCCTAACACTAACAATAGCCCTAACACTAACACTAACCATAAACCTAACCCTAACCCCTAACCCTAACTCAGACCCTAACCTTATCCCTAAAACCTTAACCTTAACCCTTACCCCAACCCCAACCCCAAGACTATATATGACCCCAAACACTAACCATAATGCTAACACTAACCATGACTCTAACCCTAACCCCTAACCCAACTCAGACCCCAACCCTAACCCTAACAATAACACTAATCTTAACCATACCCTACCCCCAACCCCAACCCCCAAACCTAACCATAACTCTAACCTAACCCCTAACCCCAACAGAAACTCTTCAACCCTAAAACAAGCCAACCCCTAAACCTAACCTCACCAAACCCAAACCCAACCACAAACTCTAAACCTTCCCCAACCATAACCCTAACCCTAACTATAACCCTGACCCTATACCTAAACCCTAAATCCTAACCATAACCCCAACACTGAACACAAACCCCAACCCCAACCTAACTCAGCCCCACTCTAACCCCAACCCCAACAACCAACACTAACCTTAAACCCGAACACCAACCCTAATCCTAACCCTAACCCCAACCCCAAACCCCACCGTAACCCCAACCAGCGCAGCCACAGCCCCAGCCCCAAAACTGCCCCAGCCTACCCCAATCTTAACCCCAACCCCTAACCCCACCCCCAACCCTAAACCCTAACCCTAACCTCTAACCCCAACCCCTAACCCTAACCCTAACCTACCCAACCCCTAACCCTAACCCTAAATGTAAGCCTATCCTCAACACTCAACCGAAATCTCTGACCCAACCACTAACCCTAACTCTATCCCTAACCTAACCCAATCTTATCCCAACCCTAAACCTAACCACAATCCCAACACTGACCCTTAACCCTAACCCTAACCCTTCCCAAAACCATGAAACCTAACATTAAATCTGACCGCAAACACTAACCCTAATGCTAACACTATCCTTAACACCAACACTAACCATGACCCCTAACTCAGCTACTAACCCTAACTCAGACCCTAACCCCACCCCAAACCTTAACCCTAATGCCTAACCCTAATCCTAACTCTGACCTTAACCCAAGAGTAATCCTAACCCTAACCCTAACTCAACTGCCTAACCCTTAACCTAACCCAACACTACACCCACCTCTCCCCTACACCCAACCCAAACCCTAACCCTCACACAACCCCAACCCTAACCCTTTGCCCGAGCCCCCGCTCCTAACCACAGCCCCAGACCTAGACCCAACCTCAGCACTAGACCTAACCCCAACCCCAACCTAAACACTAAACCCCAACCCTAACCCCAACCAATCCTAACCACAACCCCTAACCCTATCCCTAACCCTAACACTAACCCCAACTGTGAGGGCTCAGCCGCAGCCCTAGCACTCACCCAAACCCTAACTCTAAGCCAACCATAAGCATAACACAAACTCTTTCTGAAACCCTATCTCTAAAATGTAAACCTAACCCTAACTTCAAACACCAACACTAACCCTAACCCAAACTAACCATAACCATAACCCTAACCCTAACCCCCAAAACCAACCCTAACCCAACCACAACCATAAACTCTAAACCCCAACTGTAATCCCAACCCCAACCTTAACCCTCAACCTTAAACTCCAACCCCTAAACCCAACCCCAGCGGTAGTCCCCTAGCCCAAACCTAGCCCAGCTCTACCCTAACCCTAACCCCTAACCCCCAACCCTAATCCACACCCCAAACCCCCAGCCCTAACACTAACCCCAAACCTAAACCCTAACCCTAACCCTAACCTAATCCCAACTCCTAACCCCAGCACTAACCGAAATCCCTAACTCTACCCTTACCCCCTACCCTAACCCTAACCTTAACCTAATCCTAACCCCAACGCTAACACAATCCCTAACGCTACTCCTTAACCCTAACCCTTCCCAAAACCCTGAACCTCAACCACAACACATGACCCAAACTGTAACCCCAACCTAATACTGAACCCCAACACCAACACTAACCATGAGACCCTATCCCTAACCCTTAACCCCAAACCCAACCCCTAACCCCAACCCCTAAACCCAACCGTAAGCACAACCCCAAACCCCAACCCAACACTAACTCCTCTCAACCCCAAACACAACCCAACCCACCACTACCTCCCTGGCCCCACCCCAAACCCTAACCCAACCCTACACCCTCCCCTTAACCCCAACCCCAACCTCACCCAATCCTAACCATAACCCTAGCCCCAGCCCTAGCCCCAACCCCAAAGCACTAGTCCCAACCCCAACCCTCAACTTAACCATAACCCCAAACACCAAACCCCAACCCACCCCAACCCCAACCCAAACCCCAACAAAAACCTTAACCCTCACCTAACCCCAAGACAATACACTAACCGTAGGCTCACCCCTTAGCTTCAGCACCAACCCAAACTAACCCTAACCCAACCCAACCCAAAACCAACCCTACTTTCAAAACCTTATTCCCAACCCAGTGAAAACCAACCCCCAACCTAAACAATAACACCAACCCCAACCCTAAACAATATCACTAACCCCAACTTAAATTAACCCAATCAAAACTAACCCTAACCCCAAACTAACCCTAACTCTAAACCCCAACCATAACCCCAAACCCAAGGGTAATCCTAAAACTACCTTAACCCAACCCATAACCCTCTTAAACCCTATACTGGCCAGCCCTATCCCCAAACCCAGCCCCAGCCTCACCCCAACTTCCAACCCAACCCCAACCCCCAACTCAACCCTACTCATTAACTCAACCCAACCCTAACCTTCAACCCTATCCTTAACCCCAACACTAACTCAAACTGCAAGAGGCTCAGGCCTGGCCCTAGTACAATCTCAACCCCTAACCCTAACCCAACAATAACCCTAACCTTAACTCTTTCCGAAAACCTACTTAAACCATAAATCCTAATCCTAAATCCCAAACACTAACACTAACCCTAACCCTAACCAACCCTAACTATAACCTAACCTAACCCCCAAAAGCAACCCTAACCCCAACCATAAATCCCAAACCCTAACTGAAATCCTAACACCAACCAAACCCTAAGACTCCAACTCCCAACTCTAGAAACTAGCCCCAGACGGTCCCAGCTACAAACCTAGCCCTAGCCCTAAATCTCCAACTTAACTCTTAAATTCCTAACCTGCAATACTAATCTCCAACATTAACCTCAAAGCTAACTCCTAACTCCTTAAACTCTAAAACCTTAACCATATCTCTAACCCCTAACCCCTAAATTAAAACTCTCACTCGTACTCTCAATCCCTAACAAGTCCCAAAACTAATCCTAACTCTAACCACAGCCACTAAACTCTACCTCTAACCCTAACTTCTTTCAAAACCAAACCCTAACTCCTAAACTTCTAACTCCTAAACATTAACCCAAACTCCTAACTCCTGACCCAAAACCTAACCCCTAACCATAACCATAACCCTAACACTAACACTCAACCATAACCCCAACTCTTAAAACCTAATCCCAACCCTAACTCTGTCTGGGAAACTCACTCCTAACCCCAAAACCTGGTCCCTAACTCCCCAACCCCCAACCTCGTTCTCTCCAACCTTTAACCCCAGCCCAGTCCCAATTCCCAAACTCTAATCCTACCCCGCCCCGCCCCAACCCCATCCCTGGGCAATAACCTCACCCTAACCCCAACCCTAGCTACTAAACCTTAACCCCTAACCCCAACCCCAACCCAATCCCAACCCTAACCTCACACCTCAACCCCAAACCTAACACTAACCCTAACACCCAACCCTAATCCCCAACCCCAATCCCAACCGGCCACCATAAACCCTAACACTAACACTAATCCTAAACTTTAATCATAACCCTAGTCCTAATCCTAGCCCTAGCACTAACCATAACCCTAACAATAACTATAAATCCCTAAACTCCTACCAGTAATAGTAACACTAACCCTAACCCAACACTAACTCTAACTATAACCCAACCCATACCCCTACGCTACCCATAACCCTAACCCCTAACCTTAACACCAAACCTAACCCTAACCACCAACCATAACCCCAAACCCGCCCTAAACCCTAACCCCATCCTAACCATAACCATAACCATAAACCATAAACCCTAGCCATAACCCTAACCCTACCCTAACCCTAACCCTTATCCCATTGCTCACCCCAACCCCACACCTACCCATGCCAGCCAACCCCACCCCAACCCAACTCTAACTTTAACTCAAACAAACCCCTAACTTTACCATTATCCCTAACTTAACCTGAACACTAACCTTAACCCTATCCCTAAACCGTAAACCCCAACCCTAAGACTAAACATCAACCCAGCCCCAACCCCTTACACAACCCTAACACTAAGACTAACCCTGAACACCAACCCTAACACTAACCCTAACCCCCTCAACCCTAAACTAACCCCTAAACCAACCCTATCCCTAACCCTAACCCCTAACCATAACCAGCACTTAACCCTACCCCTAACCTTAACCCCTAATCCTAACCCTAACCCTATCCCAAACCATAAACCCTGACCCTAACCCCAACCCCAAACACTAAACCTAACCCCTAACCCTGACCCTAACACTAACTCTAACCCCAACACCAAACCCTAGCCATAACCCTAACCTCAGCCCTATCCCTAACCCCCATCCCCCAGCCCCAACACTAACCCCAACTCTAAACCCAAACCCTAACCCAACACAACCCTTAACCCTATCCCTAACCCCAACAAATATCCCTACCCCTACCTACCATCATCTCTAACCCCAAAACCTAACCATAAACCTAACTCAAACCTAACTCAAACATTAACCCTAACTTTAAACCCTAACACTAACCCTAAACCTAACCCTAACCCTAACCCTACCA
>CAKJTW010000981.1:0-10657 GCA_917880005.1 Nanger dama
AGTGGAAGTGAGGAAATAGATTTAAGGGCCTAGATCTGATAGATAGAGTGGCTGATGAACTATGGAATGAGGTTCATGACATTGTACAGGAGACAAGGATCAAGACCATCCCCATGGAAAAGAAATGCAAAAAAGCAAAAATGGCTGTCTGAGGAGACCTTACAAATAGCTGTGAAAGAAGGGAGGTGAAAAGCAAAAGGAGAAAAGGAAAGATATAAGCATTGAATGCAGAGTTCCAGAGAATAGCAAGAAGAGATAAGAAAGCCTTCTTCAGTGATCAATGCAAAGAAATAGAGAGAAAAGCACAGAATGGGAAAGACTAGAGATCTCTTCAAGAAAATCAGAGATACCAAGGGACCATTTCATGCAAAGATGGGCTTGATAAAGGACAGAAATGGTCTGGACCTAACAGAAGCAAAAGCTATTAAGAAGAGGTGGGAAAGAATACACGGAAGAACTGGCACAAAAAGATCTTCACGATGCAGATAATCATGATGCTGTGATCACTCATCTAGAGCCAGACATCCTGGAATGTGAAGTCAAGTGGGCCTTGGAAATAATCGCAACGAGACAAAGCTAGTTGAGGTGATGGAATTCCAGTTGAGCTGTTTCAAATCCTGAAAGATGATACTGTGAAAGGGCTGCACTCAATTTGCCAGCAAATTTGGGAAACTCAGCAGTGGTCACAGGACTGGAAGAGGTCAGTTTTCATTCCAATCCCAAAGAAGGCAATGCCAAAAGAATGCTCAAACTACTGCACAATTGCACTCATCTCACATTCTAGTAAAGTAATGCTCAAAATTCTGCAAGCCAGGCTTCAGCAATACAGGAACCGTGAGACTCCCTGATGTTCAAGCTGGTTTAGAAAGGCAGAGGAACCAGAGATCAAATTGCCAACATCCGCTGAATCATGGAAAAAGCAAGAGAGTTCCAGAAAAACATCTATTTCTACTTTATTGACTTTGCCAAAGCCTTTGACTGTGTGGATCACAATACACTGTGGAAAATTCTAGAAAGAGATGGGAATACCAGACCACCTATCCTGCCTCTTGAGAAATCTGTATGCAGGTCAGGAAGCAACAGTTAGAACTGGGCATGGAACAACAGATTGGTTCCAAATATGAAAAGGAGTATGTCAGGCTGTATATTGTCACCCTGATATTTAACTTATAAGCAGAGTACATCATGAGAAATGCTGGACTGGAAGAAACACAAGCTGGAATCAAGATTGCCAGGAGAAATATCAGTCACCTCAGATATGCAGATGACACCACCCTTATGGCAGAAAGTGAAGGAGAAGAACTAAAAAGCCTCTTGATGAAAGTGAAAATTAGTAAAAGTTGGCGGCTTAAAGCTCAACATTCAGAAAACGAAGATCAGGCATCTGGTCCCATCACTTCATGGGAAATAGATGGAGAAACAGTGGAACAGTATCAAACTTTATTGGGGCTCCAAAATCACTGCAGATGGTGACTGCAGCCATAAAATTAAGACAGCAGTCACTTGGAAGAAAAGTTATGACCAACCTAGATAGTATATTCAAAAGCAGAGACATTGCTTTGCCGACTAAGGTCTGTCTAGTCAAGGCTATGGTTTTCCTGTGTAGTCATGTGTATGGATGTGAGAGTTAGACTGTAAGAAGGCTGAGTACTGAAAGGGCAGTGCTTTTGAATTGTGGTTTAGAAGACTCTTAAAGTCCTTGGACTGCAAGGAGATCAACCAGTCATTCTAAGAATCAACCCTGGTTCTTTAGAAGGAATGATGCTATTAAAGCAGGAAACTCCAATACTTTGCCACCTCATGGAAGAGCTGACTCATTGGAAAGACTCTAATGCTAAGATTGGGGGCAGAGGAAAGTGGGCGACCAAGGGGATGAGATGGCTGGATGGCATCACTGAGACCCTGGATGAATCTGTGAACTCTATGATTGGTGTGAATGAGGAGGCCTGTTGCTCGATTCATGGGGTCTCAAAGAGTTGGACACGACTGTGAGACTAAACTGAACTGAACAATAATAATATTTATAAGATATTAATTACTTAACACTTTGCATATATTAATTCATTAACCCTCCCAACTGTCTCCTGAAGTAGGTATTATATTATCTTTGGTTTATAGATGAGGAAACTGAGATACTATGCTTTCTTCTAACTTGCCCATTGTCGTGCAACTGACAGATTAAGTGGTAACTAGGATTCCATTGTAGGCAGCTTGGCTTCCCAGTGCCCGTCTGACAACCGTGGACAGAGATTCTAACACATCAGAAGAGGAACCAAGGGCTATGCTTTCAGTGGTTAAAATTTCTGGGATCTGAACTGATTTCAGGGGACAAGTGGTGCTTGAGCAGCCTTAAATGAAGGTAGGTATTGTCCAGACATGAAAAAGAAGGTATCCCAGGTCAGACAAATAACATGTGCAAGACTGAGAGATGTTAAACTGCCAGTAGTTTATTGTGACTCAAAAATAGTGTGAGTGTTGACACAGAAGACAAACTTATGACTACCATAGGGGATAGCTGAGGGTCGAGGAAGGATAAGTGGGATTTGGGATTAACAGATAAGCATTACTATATATGAAATAAAAAGGACCTATTATATAGCAGAGGAACATATTCAATAGATTATAACAACCTGTAATGGAAAATGATCTGTCATTTATAGATGAATCAATTTTGCTCTACCTGGAAAAAACTAACACAACATTGTATACATCAACCACACTTTAGTAAAAACAAACAAACAAAGAAAAAGTAATGTGAGGAAGGATCATGAGAACCTGTGCATAGACAAATAGATTGATTTTATTCTTGATGAGGATGAAACTATTTTAGCAAGCTAACTATAAGATTAAATTTACATTTCAGAAATAACACCCTGTCCATAGTCTGGAGGATGGATGGGAGGAGAAATCCAGTCAGCATGACCAGTTGGAGGCGAGACACTAGCAGTGGTGCTGGGCCAAGGCTGGGAATGGACATCCCAGCTGTGCATTCTCAATATTGTCACTAAATACCTACTGGGAAGGAAAATTATTTCTCTTGGAATTATGAAGAAAAATTTCTTCCTATCAAATCATAACTATTTGAGTACCTTATCTGTGTTAGATGGACACTGAACAACAAAATCTGTGTGAGGCATTGTCTAGAACACCTTTAGGGTGGGCCACCCTCAGGCCTGTCTGCAGGTGTTGCAGGCCAACATTTCCATAATTTTGGCCTATAAAATCTGTAATAAGCTAAGTTCATATTTTTTAAAAAATCAACTAGGTTCATATTTTAAAAAGAAAGTAAACTTTCAGATGGTGACACTCAAATAACTGTGCATATAACCCTATTAAAATTGTGTATGACTTTTGTAATAATAATGGTACAAACCTAAGTCATTTTAATAGTTATGGATAGTCCGGCTCTATCCCACTTTTCCTTTGTCTTTTTAGTCAGAACAAAGGCTTGGATGGTTCTTGACCATAAAGGACTATATTTATACCTAGAAAGGTGGAACATCTAAATTAGAAAGAATGTATAGGAATGGGTCTAAGAATCTGTCTGAGCATGACCACTGGATCAGTGGCCTGAATTTATTCCTCAGGCCTAGGAATTCCAGACTCACAGCTTTTAGTATCTGGCTCCCTTCTCTCCAGTGGAGCCATCAAGTTCAGAGCTCCAGAAGGGAAGGGAGGAATGGACAGTGCCTTCTTTCCAGATGGATGGGACTGTCTTCTGGCCTCTGCTCAGGTCCCCCATCAGTACAATGGATGGTACAGCCTCTGAAGCACCATCAGAACATTTCTTAAGCCCTTGCATTCTTGGCTGTGGGCAACAGCCTTTCTCCAGCATTCGCTCCATTTTACGGTTGATGTGGGCAGCTTGGACCCTTGACCTGACTGGCTGTTGCCCAGCCTGCCCTACAGGTAATAAACAATATGGTACAGTGTGGCCTGGCTGTCTGCCTGTGTATCAGAGCTTGTTGTCCACACAGAAAACTTGCCAACCCCTCTCAAGCCATATGCTCAGGTAACATACTTTCAGACCTCTCCCAGGAAAGTGTGTGGAAATTCTGCAGTGAACTCATGTGGAGACCCTCTATTTTCTTGAAGGCTGAAAGCCAGGTTTGAATTTTACCATCGTGGTTATAATGAAAGGGTATCAATTTTAAAGGAAAGCAATCCTTGGTTGCATGTACAAAATGGTGTTTTTGTGTGTCTCCTTCAATTATTAAAAAGACCAGAAAAGTCATCTTGAGTATTGCTGAGAAGGGAGAAGAGGGAGAATCAGACACCCATTTTGTGCAGGTTGTTTGTGTGTTGCGGAAAGAAAGTGAAAAGAAAAAAGTGAAGTCGCTCAGTCATGCTTGATTCTTTGCAACTCCATGGATAGTAGCCTGCACCAAGCTCCCTACGTCCATGGGATTTTCAAGGCAAGAGTACTGAGTGGGTTGCCGCTTCCTTCTCCAGGGAATCGTCCCAACCCAGGGAAGAGAGATGCATAAAGCCAGACTCAAAGACCTGTAACCATGAGAGACGAGGCTTGCAGTGTTTCAAGGAGAAATAGGAGTTTAGAAGCAGTGACAACAGTAACAACAACTGTGTAGAGAAGTAGGGCAAGGATTGAAATAAGGAATGGGGTGGATGGGCAGGTTAGGAAACTGAGTCATGGGATAAACATGTTGGATGTTGCTTTAGTATGATGTTGTCACATAAACCTTCAAGTCAAGCTGAACCCATCCACTACCAAACCTATACCCATACTCTTTACACCATCTGTTTCTGTTTCAATCCCTCTTTTAAAGGGAGATCTGAAAACATCCATCAGAGATCCAATTCTAGTGAAGAGGTCAGCTTGACTAGACTTTAATCGTATTTTCCTCTAGTGGCAAGCTGGATTGGTAAACCTAAAAAAAATTCTTAACTTTTCAAATTGGAATGATTTCTAAACCAAAGTGATCTGTAGGCCATCACTTACATCTGAATCATTTGGGGTCATTGTTAAAATGCAAACTTTTAGTTCCAAATCCAGTATCTCTCAGGAGGAGATTCTAGGAAGCTGTATTTTAAACAAGCACTCTTGGTGATCTTCAAGAATTCTAAACTAGTAAGGAATGCTGCTAAGTGTCCTTTTTCAGCTCTTTTCTCCTGAGAGATGCCTTGGGCTCACCTCTTTATATCTCTAGAGCTAAAAAGCACCAACAGGAAGAGGCAAAACAATAAATATGATCTTCTTAAAAATGTCAGGCTGCATTTTCTTGCTTTAAAATGTTCAGTGGCTTCCCACTGAGCTGGGAACATAGTATTTCCATGGCTGTCTGTCCTTCCTTTCTGATCTCAGTCTCTCTTACCTCATTCCAGGCTTGCTAGCCTCTGGTTATAGAGACGTATATAAAATGTAAGATCTGATCACTTAAAACTGCCATAATTATTTCTATCTGGGAGCCTCTGGATTCCCACTCCCAGCAAAGGCAAACACTTCTCATACCTTCCCTCCTCTGATTCTATCTCATCATTCAGATCTCAGCTCCTGCTTTATATCTCTGTCTTTAGCTGCTCTCAAAAGTTCTCCCCGGTTTCCCTTTTAATATACACATGCTCACTTGTTATCTCTAGCTTATCAACCTATTTCACTTAGAACTTATTTGCTGACATTTATCACCATCTAAAATCAATCATTCAATCAGTTATTATTTCTATTCTTCTTTGTTTTTACTTATCAGTCTCTGCAGTTGAAGAAGAATCATCATCTGTGTTAAATCATACGCTCATATTTTCAGTGCTAAAACTGGTTGGCACAAAGTTGAATATTCAGTGATTATTTTGTAGATGTTGAGTTAAAACATCCAAAGTGAAAGATATAAGGAATTTTAAAGCCCTTCAAATACACAATATTCAAATTCCTTAATTTTATGATAGCTTTTTCCTTACCTGAGGAATTACCTTCAGCTTGATGATTTAGTTCAGTTCCAGTTCAGTCGGCTCAGTCGTGTCTGACTCTTTGTAACCCCATGGACTGCAGCTCGCCATGAGCCTCCTTGTCACTCACCAACTCCCAGACTTTACCCAAACTCATGTCCATTGAGTGGGTGATGCCCATCCAACAATCTCATCCTCTGATCCCCTTCTCCTCCACCTTCAATCTTTCTCATCATCAGGGTCATTTCAAATGAGTCAGCTTTACACATCAGGTGGCCAAGGACTGGATTTCAGCTTCAAATCATACTTGCAAAGAATACCAGGACTGATCTCCTTTAGGATGAGACTGGTTGGGATCTCTGCCGGATTAAGAGACATGTAGTAAAGTCTTCTACGCCTGCCTGGTTGAGAACATCATTCTTTTAACTGCAGCTTTGTTTTATTAACTCTTACATCGCCTGTGACCGTAAAAACCACACATTGCTGAGTGTTGGTGTTGACAAAGTAATGTCTGCTGGATATGAGTTGTTGATGCCAACCTCTTCCAGGGTGACGTCTCTTGTTCTTTGTGACTACAGTCAATCTGCAGTGATTTGGATGAGTCTCAGTGATGTGCAACTCCTTGTGACCCCATGGACTGTAGCCTATCAGGCTCCTCCACTCCATAGGATTCTCAGGCAAGAGTACTGGAGTGGGTTGCCATTTCCTTCACTCTAGGATAGCACAGCTCAGGAAGGGATCGAACCTGGGTCTCCTGCATTCCCAGGCAGACCTTTAACCTCTGAGCCACCAAGGGCAGTGATTTTGGAGCTCCCCAAAATAGGTCAGCCACTATTCCACTGTTTCCCCATCCATCTGCCATGAAGTGATGGAGTTCGTTCTAGTCTTCATTTTCTGACTGTTGATCTTTAAGCCAACTTTTTCACTCTCCTCTTTACTTTCATCAAGGGGCTCTTTAGTTCTTCTTCACTTTCTTCCATAAGGATGGTGTCATCTGCATATCTGAGGTTATTGTTATTTCTCCCAGCAATCTTGATTCCAGCTTGTACTTCATCCATCCTGGCATTTCTCATGATGTACTCTACATAGAAGTTAAATAAGCTGGGTGACAATATACAGCCTTGACATATTCTTTTTCATATTTGGCACCAGTCTGTTCTATGTCCAGTTCTAACTGTTGCCTCCTGACCTGCATACAGATTTCTCAAGAGGCAGGTCAGGTGGTCTAATATTCTCATCTCTTTCCAGAATTTTCAAAGTTTGTTGTGATCCACACCAGTCAAAGGCTTTGGCATAGTCAATAAAGCAGAAATAGATGTTTTTCTGGAACTCTCTTGCTTTTCACTAATCCAGTGGATGTTGGCAATTTGATCTCTGGTTCCTCTGCTTTTCTAAATCCAGCTTGAACATCTGGAATTTCATACTTCACATATTGCTGGAAGCCTGGCTTGGAGAATTTTGAGCATTACTTTACTAGCATGTGAGATGAGTGCAATCGTGCAGTAGTTTGAGCATTTTTGGCATTGACTTTCTTTTGGGATTGGAATGAAAACTGACCTTTTCCAGTCCTGTGGCCACTGCTGAGTTTTCCAAATTTGCTGGCATATTGAGTGCAGCATTTTCACAGCATCATCTTTTAGAATTTGAAATAAGCTTAACTGGAATTCCATAACCTCCATTGGCTTTGTTTGTAGTTATGCTTTCTAAGGCCCACTTGACTTCACATTTCAGGATGTCTGGGTCTATGTGAGTGATCGCACCATCATGATTATCTGCGTCGTGAAGATCTTCTTTGTACAGTTCTTCCGTGTGTATTCTTGCTCACCTCTTCTTAACATCTTTTGCTTCTGTTAGGTCCATACCATTTCTGTCCTTTATCGAGCCCATCTTTGCATGAAATGTTCCCTTGGTATCTCTGATTTTCTTGAAGAGATCTCTAGTCTTTCCCATTCTATTGTTTTCCTCTATTTCTTTACACTGATCACTGAGGAAGGCTTTCTTATTTCTTCCTGCTATTCTTTGGAACTCTGCATTCAAATGGGTATATCTTTCTTTTTCTCCTTTGCTTTTTGCTTTGCTTCTTTTCACAGCTATTTGTAAGGCCTTCCCAGACAGCTATTTTGCTTTTTGCATTTCTTTTCCATGGGGATGGTCTTGTTCCCTGTCTCCTCTACAATGTCATGAACTTCATTCCATAGTTCATCAGGGCACTCTATCTATCAGATCTAGGCCCTTAAATCTATTTCTTACTTCCATTGTATAATCATAAGGGATTTGATTTAGGTCACACCTGAATGGTTGAGTGATTTTCCCTACTTTTCTTCAATTTAAATCTGAATTTGGCAATAAGGAGTTCATGATCTGAGCCACAGTCAGCTCCCTGTCTTCTTTTTGCTGACATCTTTGAGCTTCTCCATCTTTGGCTGCAAAGAATATAATCAATCTGATTTCAGCATTGGCCATCTGGTGATGTCCATGTGTAGAGTCTTCTCTTGTGTTGTTGGAATAGGGTATTTGCTATGACCAGTGCATTCTCTTGGCAAAACTCTATTAGTCTTTTGTCTGCTTCATTCTGTACTCCAAGGCCAAATTTGTCTGTTACTACAGGTGTTTCTTGACTTCCTACTTTTGCATTCCAGTCCCCTATAATGAAAAGGACATCTTTTTGGGTGTTAGTTCTAAAAGGTCTTGTAGGTCTTCATAGGACTGTTCAACTTCAGCTTCTTCAGCATTACTGCTTGGGGCATAGACTTGGATAACTGTGATATTGAATGGTTTGCCTTGAGAGCAAACAGAGAGTCATTCTGTCGTTTTGAGATTAAAGAAAGATGAGTGTCGAAGAATTGATGCTTTTGAACTGTGGTGTTGGAGAAGACTCTTGAGAGTCCCTTGGACTGCAAGGAGATCCAACCAGTCCATTCTGAAGGAGGTCAAACCTGGGATTTCTTTGGAAGGAATGATGCTAAAGCTGAAACTCCAATACTTTGGCCACCTGACATGAAGAGCTGACTCATTTGAAAAGACTGTAAGAAGGGGACAACAGAGGATGAGGTGGTTGAATGGCATCACTGACTCAATGGACATGGGTTTGGGTAGACTCTGGGAGTTGGTGATGGACAGAGGGAGGCCTGGCGTGCTGTGATACATGGGGTCGCATAAGAGTAGGATACGACTGAGTGACTGAACTGAGCTGCATTTAGAATCTTTTGTTGACTATGATGCCTACTCCATTTCTTCTAAGGGATTCTTGCCCACAGTAGTAGATATGATGGTCATCTTTGTTAAATTTACCCATTTCAGTCCATTTTAGTTCGCTGATTTCTGAAATGTTGACGTTCACTCTTGCCATCTCCTGTTTGACCACACCTGTCTCTAATTATGTGTTAGGGCAGAGGAAGAACAGAGATCTATATAATCACAATTTGTGATTTTCTGCAAATGGAATCTTACTCTAATATGAGAGCTAAATGGGGAAATCATTTCAGTCTTATTTTCTTAGTGTAAAAATATTGACCTGTAAATGGTTGATTAAATCATCCAGCAAGCATTTATTGCTAACTAACTCAGGCCTATCTTAGGCGTGTGGTATATCATTAGTAAGCAAAACAATGGTTCTGCTCTTATACAGCTTACTCATTGTCTTACCTGCCAACAGGGCATTTGGTCCACTCAGGAGAATCTTCAAGTTGTGGAGAGCTGGTCCTTAATCCTGAATCATCTTTTTATTTGTAAAATAGTGTAATAGTGATGTGTTTAGAAACCTCAGCTCTTCTGAAATATGCAAATAAGTTCTTCTGAAACACTTATTTTAAAATATCTCCAAAATATCATACATTATAAATTGAATATATATCAGTGCTATTTCCAACAGGAAATCCTCCACATAATAATAAAGCTAAGAAAGTAGGTATATTCAGAAGGAAGAATAGATAACAGGAATTATTGTAGAAAACTACAAACATCACTTTCTCTAGAAAGAGACACCATTCATTGACTAGATCATTATTTTACTTCCTTTGAAAATATCATCCTGTTCTACTATTAATGTGAGAAAAAATATTACTAGAGCAAAACCCATAATTTAACTTTCATTTCATAGACAGATATTTGTGTATATGAAATAATCCTTTAAAATTGATCTTAATTTCATAACTTTGTAAATCTGAGGAATTAGTAAAAAAAAAAACCCAACCTTGCAATCATTCAAGATTAAAGCTTTATTAAAGGATTTTATCAATATATACAAGTACAGATAAAACCAACTCACTTAAAGTAAATGAAGGCAGATGTCCTTTATACTTAAATACATGATAAAGTCAACTTTATTTCTCTGTTTAGCAGAGAGGGTCACTTTCCTTCTTGCCATCCTGAGTGTTCTCAGAAAAGTCATAAACATTCACTCTTTATTCATGATACAAAGAGTAACATACAAATGTGAATAGGTCTAAGGTGTAGAAAAATAGGAAATATTAACACTTCTTTTTCTAGGCAGAGATGACTGGATGGTTTGCAGTTGTGCCCTTTTTTATAAAGCATCCAAAAACTGGAGGAGAGAGGCAGGGACAGGACTGACATGATTCTTTTGAACAATATAAAGTGAAAGAAGAAAGTGTAAAGTGAAAAAAAGTGTTAATCACTCAGTTGTATCCAACTCTTTGTGACCCCATGGACTACAGCCTGCCAAGCTTCTCTGTCCCTGGAGTTCTCCAGGCAAAGGAATACTGGAGTGCGTTTACCATAAGCCTGATTTCTATTG
>CAKJTW010000982.1:0-10650 GCA_917880005.1 Nanger dama
TTCCTGGTTTGGTCTTGGGAGGCTGATCTTTCCTAAGTATCTGTCCATTTCCTCTAGGTTGTCCATTTTACTAGTATATAGTTGCTCACAATATTCTCTTATGATCCTCCTTTTGTATTTCTGTGTTGTCTATTGCAACCTCTCCTTTTTCATTTCTAATTTTATTGATTTGATTTTTCTCCCTTTTTCTTTGATGAGTCTGGTTTGTCAATTTTATCTTTTCTCAAAGAACCAACTTTTAGTTTTATGAATCTTTGCTATTGTTTTCTTCATTTCTATTTCATTTATTTCTGCTCTGATTTTTATGATCCCCTTCCTTCTGCTGACTTCGGGGTTTTTTGTTCCTCTTTTTCCAGCTGTTTTATGTGTAGGAGTTAGGCTGCCTATTCGATGCGTTTTTGTTTCTTGAGGTATGATTGTATCACTATACACCTCCCTCTTAGAACTGCTTTTGCTGAATTCCATAGGTTTGGGGTCATCATGTTTTCACTGTTATTTGTTTCTAGGAATATTTTGGTTTCTTTTCTTATTTCTTCAGTAACCCTTTTGTTATTTAGTAGTGTATCGTTTTGGAGAAGGCAATGGCACCCACTCCAGTACTCTTGCCTGGAAAACCCCATGGATGGAGGAGCCTGGTAGGTTGCAGTCCATGGGGTCGCTAGGAGTCAGACACGACTAGGCGACTTGGCCTTTACTTTTCACTTTCATGCTTGGAGAAGGAAATGACAGCCCAGTGTTCTTGCCTGGAAATCCCGATGGGGAGCCTGATGGGCTGCCCTCTGAGGGTCACTACAGAGTCGGACACGACTGAAGTGACTTAGCAGCAGCAACTGGCAGCAGTGTATTGTTTAATCTCCATGTGTTTGTGGTTTCTGAATCTTTCTCACCTGTGGTTATATATCTAGTCTCATAGTGTTGTGGTCAGTGAAGATACTTATTTAATTTCAATGTTCTTAAATTTACTGAGACTTGATTTTTTTGGCCCAAAGATGTCGCCTATCCTGGAGAATGTTCCATATGCACTTGAGAAGAAAGTGTAGTTTTCTGCATTTGGATGGAAAATCCTGAAAATATCAATTAGGCCCATTTGTTGTAATGTTTCATTTAAGATTTGTGTTTCCTTATTGATTCTCTGCTTTGATGATCTGTCCGTTGAGTGAAACTGCGGTATCAAAGTCTCCTACTAATGTGTATTGCTGTTGATTTCTCTTACCCCTGCCTGTTCTTATCAGTCCCTCACTCGTGTCGACTCTTTGCGACCCCATAGACTGCAGCATGCCAGGCTTCCTGTCCCATCACCAACTGGCAGAGTTTACCCAAACTCCTTGTCCATCAAGTCAGAGATGCCATCCAACCATCTTATCCTCTGTCATCTCCTTCTCCCGCCTTGATCTTTAGTGAATCAGTTCTTCATCAGGTGGCCAAACTATTGAAATTTCAAGCTTCAGCATCAGTCCTTTCCAATGAATATTCAGGACTCACATCTTTTAGGATAGACTGGTTGAATCTCCTTGCAGTCCAAGAGATTCTCAAGAGTCTTCTCCAGCACCACGGTTCAAAGCATCAATTTTTGGTGCTCAGCTTTCTTTATGGCCCAGCTCACATTCATACATGACTAGTGGAAAAATCGTAGCTTTGACTATACAGACTTTGTCGGCAAAGTAATGTCTCAGCTTTTTAATATGCTGTCTAGGTTGGTCATAGCTTTTCTTCCAAGGAGCAAGCGTCTTTTAACTTCATGGCTGCAGTCATCATCTGCAGTGATTTTGGAGGCCCCCAAAATAGTCTGTCACTGTTTCCATTGTTTCCCCAGCTATTTGCCATGAAGTGATGGGACTGGATTCTATGATCTTAGTTTTCTGAATGTTGAGTGTTAAGCCACTTTTTCACTCTCCTCTTTCACTTGAATCAAGAGGCTCTTTAGTTCCTCTTTGCTTTCTACCATAAGGATAGTGTCATCTGTGCATCTGAGTTTGTTGATATTTCTCCTAGCAATCTTGATTACATCTTGTGCTTCATCCAGCCCAGCCTGATGTACTTTATCCAGCCTGCCATCATTTTTGCATGATGTACTCTGCATGTAAGTTAAATAAGCTGGGTGACAATATACAGCCTTGATGTACTCCTTTCCCAATTTGGAACCAGTCCATTGTTTCATGTCTGGTTATAACGATTGCTTCTTGACCTCGCATACAGTTTTCTCAGGAGACAGATGAGGTGGTCTGCTGTTCCTATCTCTTTAAGAATTTTCCACAGTTCATTGTGATCCACATAGTCAATGGCTTTAGCCTATTCAATGAAGTTGAAGTAGAAGTTTTTCTGGAACTCCCTTACTTTCTCCATGATCCAACGAATGTTGGCAATTTGATCTCTGGTTCCTCTGCCTCTTCAAACCTCACTTGTCCATCTGGAAGTTATCAGTTCATGTACTGCTGAAGCCTAGTTTGATGGGTTTTGACCATAACCTTGCAAGCATGTGAAATGAGCACAACTGTACAGTAGTTGGAACATTCTTGGCACTGCCCTTCTTTGGGATTGGGATGAAAATTGACCTTTTCCAGTTCTGTGGCCACTGATGAGTTTTTCAAAATTTGTTGACATATGGAGTATAGCACTTTTAGCAAGCATCATCTTTAAGATTTTAAATAGCTCAGCAGGATTTCCATCACCTACACTAGCTTTGTTCATAATATTTCCTAAGGCCCAGTTGACTTCTACACTCCAGGATGTCTGGCTCTTGGTGAATGACAACACCATCATGATTATCCAGGTCTTTAAGACCTTCCTTGATTAGTTCTGTGTATTCTTGCCCACCTCTTCTTAATCTCTTCTGTTTCTGTTAAGTCCTTACTGTTTCTGTCCTTTGTCATACTCATCCTTGCATGAAATATTCTCTTAATATCTCAGTTTTATTGTGATTTCTATTCTTTCCCATTCTATTGTTCCTTTATTTCTTTGCATTGTTTATGTAAGAAAACCTGTAACACCTCTCCTTGCTATTATCTGAATTCTGCATTCACTTAGTGTATATTGGCTTGCTCTCCCTTGCCTTTCACTTTTTCTTTCCTCCCCAGCTCTTCTTTGGGATATTTTGGCCCACTGCCTCTTCAGCTGTGTTATGCACACTCCATCGCTAGTTCTTCAGGCACTCTGCTCTATCAGATCCAATCCTTTAAATCTATTCATTACTTTCACTGTATAAAAAAGAATTAGAATATATAGGCCACCTAATCTGCCTCTTGGAAAATCTGTGTGCAGGTCAGGAAGCAACAGATAGAACTGGACATGGAACAACAGACTGGTTCCAAATAGGAAGAGTACATCAAAGCTGTATATTGTCACCCTGCTTATTTAACATATGCAGGAGTACATTATGAGAAACGCTGGACTGGAAGAAAACACAAGCTGGAATAAAGATTGCTGGGAGGAGAAATATCAGTAACCTCAGATATGCAGATGACACCACCCTTATGGGAAAGTGAGAGGAGCTCCAAAAACCTCTTGATGAGAGAGTGAAAGAAGAGAGCGAAAGAAGTTGACTGTCAGCTCAACATTCAGAAAACGAAGATCATGGCGTGATCCCATCACTTCACGGGAAATAGACAGAAACAGTGGAAACAGTGTCAGACTTTATTTTAGGGGCTCCAAAATCACTGCAGATAGTGACTGCAGCCATGCAATTAAAAGACGCTTACTCCTTGGAAGAAAATTATGACCAACCTAGATAGCATATTCACAAGCAGAGACATTACTTTGCCGACTAGGTCCGTCTAGTTGAGGCTATGGATTTTCCTGTGAATTAAATGTGTGGATGTGAGAGTTAGATTGTGAAGAAGGCTGAGCGCCCGAAGAATTGATGGCACCGGGCTGTGGTGTTGGAGAAGACTCTTGAGAGTCCCTTGGACTGCAAGGAGATGCAACCAGTCCATTCTGAAGGAGATCAGCCTGGGATTTCTTTGGAAGGACTGATGCTAAAGCTGAAACTCCAGTACTTTGGCCACCTCATGCAGAAGAGTGGACTCATTGGAAAAGACTCTGATGCTGGGAGGGATTGGGGGCAGGAGGAGAAGGGGACGACCGAGGATGAGATGGCTGGATGGCATCACGGACTCGATGGACGTGAGTCTGAGTGAACTCCGGGAGATGGTGATGAACAGGGAGGCCTGGCGTGCCGCGAGTCATGGGGTCTCAGCGTCGGACACAACTGTGCGAATGAACTGAACTGAACTGATAATCATAAGGATTTTGATTTAGATCATACCTGAGTGGCCTAGTGATTTTCCTTATTTTCTTCAATTTAAGCTTGAATTATGCATTAAGAACCTGATGATCTGAGCCACACTCAGCACCAGGTCTTGTTTTACTGACTCTATAGCATTTCTGCATGGTGGGCTGCAATGAATATAATCAACCTGAGTTTGGTATTGAACATCTGGTGATGTCCATATGTAGAGCTGTGTCATGAGTTGTGAAAAAGTGTGTTTCCTATGATCAGAGTGTTCTCTTGATAAAGCTTGGTTTGCCTTTGCTTTTATATTTACCTATGTATTTAGTTCAAATAGAGTTCTTTTTGCTCTCATTTGATTTCGGTTTATTGCTATTGTCCTTTCATTTCAGGCTGAATTTTTTATCTGTGAATGGGTTAATTTCTCCTCCACATTTTGAGAAAAGTTTTGCCATATATATAAAGTTCTTAATTAAGAGTTTTTATGGCTCAGGACTTTAAAAATGTCATTTCATGATACAGAATAGTACTGGAACAAAAATATATATATAGATCAATGGAACAGGATAAAAGCCCAGAAATATACCTGTACACCTTTAGTTAATTAATATATGACAAAGGAGGCAAGAGTATACAATGCAGTAAAGACAGTTGCTCCAATAACTGGTGCTGGGGAAACTGGATACCTACATGTAAAAGAAACTAGAACATCCTTTAACACTATACACAAAAATAAACTCAAAATGAATTAAAGATCTAATGATAAAATCTGGTATTATACAACTCCTGGAGGAAAACATAGGCAGAAAACTCTTTGACATAAACTATAGTAATATCATTTTTTAAAAATCTTTCTCCTAGAGTAATGAAAACAAAAACAAACAAATGGAACCTAGTTAAACTTAAACACCCTTGCTCAGCAAAAGAAGCCATAAAAATCTATGGAATGGGGAAATTATTTTAAAATGATGTGACAGACAAGGGATTAAGCTCCAAAATATACAAATGGTACATATAGCTCAATATCACCAAAACAAGTAACCCAATCAAAAACTGGGGAGATGACCTGAATAAATATTTCTCCAAAGAAGACACACAGATGGCAAAATATCACATAAAATGATGCTTAATATTGCTAATTATTAGAGAATGCAAATCAAAACTACAACAAATTATCAACTCATACCTGGTCTTCATTAAAAAGAAAACATAAATGCTGAATAGGCTGTGGAGCAAAAGGAATCCTCCTACACTGTTGGTGGAAAAGTAAATTGGTACAGCCGCTATGGAGAATAGTATGGAGGTTCCTTTAAAAACTAAAACTAGAGCCACCATGTAATTCTGCAATCTCACTCCTGGGCATGTATCTGGAGAAAACTACAGTTTGAAACGATTCATGTACCCCAGTGTTCATTGACTGCACTATTTACGATAGCCTAGACATGGAAGCAACTTAAGTGTCTATCGACAAATGAGTAGATAAAGAAGATGCAGTATATATACACAAAGGAATATTACTCAGCTATAAAAATTATGAAAGAATGCCATTTGAAGCAACATGAATGGCCTTAGTGATTTGCATAAATGAAGTAATCCAGAAAGAGAAAGCCAAATATCATGTGCTATCACTTTTATGTGGAATTTAAAATATCATACCAATGAACTTATTTATAAAACAGAAATAGACTCACAAACATAGAGAAAGAGCTTAATAATAATAAAAGGAAGGGGGAGAGGACTAATTAAGAGTTTGGAATTAAATTATATACCCGGATCTCCTAATTGTAGACAAGAGACACTTTACCATCTGATCCACCAGGGAAGTCCTTAAACATACAAATACTACCATATAAAAATAGACAACTAAAAAGAACCCACTATATAGCATACGAACTATACTCAACATCTTGTAAATAGCCTATAATGAAAGAGAATGTAAGAAAATCTGATATATATTGTTGTCTCTCAGTAGATAAGTCATATTCAACACTGTGTATCTCATGAAGTGTAGCATTCTACTGGGGGACAGGCTCTTCTGCCCTCTACTGACTCCTGGAATATGCTTGAATTGATGTCAATAGAGGCAATGATGTTATCTAGCTGATGGATCTCTTGCTGTTCACCTGAAACTACTACAACATTGTAAATCAACTATTTTCCAACTAGCTCCATTTGCCTTCAGCTATGTGAGGGCACAGCAAAAGACAGCTGTCTATGAATCATAAAAGCCAGTCTCACCAGACTCAGATCTGCTGTCACGTTGACCTTTGAGCATCCCTTGCCTCCAGGACTGTGAGAAATAAATTCTATTTTTATTAAAAACAACAAATAAAATTATGTCATGGATAAGTGAATATAGAAATCTCTTCAAAGTGTTCTCTTCACTATTTTAGGTGCATACCCAGACATGAAATTGTTGGGTAATATGGTACTTTAGCTTTAATTCAAGGAACTACCATATTTTTTTTTTTTTTAATTTTATTCTTTTTTTTTCTTTTTCTTTTCTTTTTTTTTTCTTTTTTATATTTTTAATTGGGAGTGTAGTTGTTTAAGAATATTCTTTAGTTTGCTGTACAATGAAGTGAATCAGCTACATGTATATATATATCCCCTCCGTCTTGAACCCCTCTCACACAACCCCCCATCCCAGACATCTGGGTCACCACAGAGCAGGTAGTTCTATTTTTCTCAATTAACTTATTTTAACTGGAGGATAATTACTTGACAATATTGTGATGGTCTTGAGAAAACATCCATACAATTCTCCATATTGGATGTGTCAATTTATATTCCCACAAACACTGCAAAAGTGTTCCCTTTATCCACACTCTCCCCAGTATTTACTTGTTGATGCTGGCCATTCTGACCAGTGTGAGGTGATACTTCATTGTAGCTTTGCTTTCTCGAATAATCAGTGATGTTGACATTTACATCTTTACATCTTTTGTTGCTCATCTGTGTGTCTTCTTTGGAGAAATGTTTGTTCAGGTCTTCTACCCACTTTTGATTGGCTTGTTTTGCTTCTCTTTGATATTCAGCTGCATGAGCGGTTTGTGGCTATTTTGGAGATTAATCTCTATTGGTCACTTCATTTGCAACATATTCTCCCATCCTGAGAGTTGTCTTTTTCATCTCATTTATGGTTTTGTTTGCTAAGGCCAAAGCTTGTGGAAAGTTTAATTAGGTCCCTTTTTAAAACTTCCATTACTCTAGTGGTGGTCAAAAAGATCTTTCAATGATGGTGTTTTTGCACAGCAGCTGAAGTATGTTTACATTTCTACAAACAAGGAACAAGGGTTGCAATCTCCACAAACATCATCTCCAAACAAATATTTTGTCTTTATTTTAAGGTATAATTGACATGGAAACATATTATGTATTGCAATTGTTACAATACTACTAACAATTTAGGTGAGCAATATTCTGATTAGATACTCGTATATGTGGCAAAAATGTTTGTCACAAAGTCTGAAGTACCTGTCTTATATACATAGTTGCAATTTTTTCCTGTAATGAAAACTTATAGATCTACTGGCTCCTGCTGTTTTACGGGGGTGAAGTTCTAATGAGTGCTTAGATTGAACTTCATTATTTTGATATGCATTTCATTAATGATTAGTGCTGCTGAGCTTCTTTTTATGGTGTATTGGCCACTTGGGTGTCTCCTTTTAGAGAAATGTCTATTCAAGTCTTTGAAGATGTTATTTATATATTCTAGATATTATCTGCTTATCAGATGTAAATCAGTTTGCAGATCTAAATTCTCTCAGGTTATGGGTTGCATTTTTAGTCCGTTGACTGTGTACTTTGATGTATAGAAGTTTAAATTTTCCTTTTTTCTTTTCTTATTGAGCATGGTTGATTTCTAAAGTGATAATAGTTTCAGGTGTATAACATATTGATTCACTATTTTATAGACTATGATCTAAAGTTATTATATTATATTGGCTTCATTCCCTGTGCTGTACATTACATATTTATATAAATTGTGTTATACATAGCAGTTTGTACCTCTTGAATTCTTTTGCTTATTTTGTCCCTCCCCTTTCCCTTTTCCCAGGGCTTCCCTGATAGTTCAATTGATAAAGAATCCACCTACAATGCAGGAGACCCTGGTTGGATTCCTGGGTTGAGAAGATCCCCTGGAGAAGGGATAGGCTACCCACTCCAGTATTCTTGGGCTTCCCTTGTGGCTCAGCTGGTAAAGAATCTGCCTGCAATGTGGGAGACCTGGGTTCAGTCCCTGGGTTGAGAAGATCCCCTGAAGAAGGTAAAGGCTACCCACTCCAGTATTCTGGCCTGGAGAATTCCATGGACTATATAGTCCATGGGGTCACAAAGAGTCTGACACGATTGAGTGACTTTCACTTTCACTTTCACTTTCACCTCCCTTCTCCCTATTGGTAAGCACTAGACTGTGCTTTGTATCTGTTAATTCGTTTCTGTTCTGTTATATTCCTTACCTGGCTTCATTTTTAGATTACACAGCTAAGTGAAAACATGCTTCCCTCGTGGCTCAGCAGTTAAAGCATCTGCCTGCAATGCGGGAGACCTGGGTTCGATCCCTGAGTCGGGAAGTTCCCTGGAGAAGGAAATGGCAACCCACTCCAGTATGCTTGCCTGGAGAATCCCAAGGACAGAGGAGCCTGGTGGGCTACAGTTCACGGGGTCGCAAAGAGAGTCCGACACAACTGAGCGACTTCACTTCAAGTGAAAACATACAGTGTTCAGCTTTCACTGTCTGACTTATTTCACTAAGCATAGTACACTCCAGGTCCATTCATGTTATTGCAAATGGGAACTTTTCATTTTTATGGCTGAATAATATTACACTGTGTGTGTGTGTATCACATCTTCTTATCAATATATATTCTTTATAAAGTTATCTGTTCATGGGACCTTAAGTTACTTCCATATGCTAGCAATTCTAAATAATGCTGTTGTTGTTCAGTTGCTAAATTGTTTCCAGTACTCTGCCACCCCATGGGCTGCAGCATGCCAGGCTTCCCTGTCCGTCACTAATTCCCGGAGTTTTCTCTAACTCATGTCCATTGAGTTGATAATGCCATCCAATCATCTCATCCTCTGGTGGTCCTTCTCCTCCTGCCCTCAGTCTTTCCCAGCATCAGGGCCTTTTCCAATGAATCAGCTCTTCGCATCAGGTGGCCAAAGTATTGGAGCTTCAACACCAGGCCTTCCAATGTGAATTTTGGGGTGCATGTATCTTTTCAGATTATGGTTTTCATGTTATATAGATATATTCCCAGGAATGGAATTGCTGGGGCATGTGATAGTTCCAATTTTATGTTTCTGAGGAACCTCTGTCTGGTTTTCCATAGTGGCTGCACTAAATTACATTCCCATCAACAGTGTACTAAGGTTCCCTTTTGTCCACATCTTCATCAGTATGTGTTATTTATTGTCTTTTTACAATACCCATTCTTACAGTTGTGAAGTGATATCTCTTCATGGTTTCTCAGTTTCCTGATGATTAGCAATATTGAGCATCTTTTACACATTATGTCCCTTTTGGAAATCTGTATGTCTTCTTTGGAAAAATGTCTATTCAGATCTTCTGCTCATTTTTAAATACCAGCTGGTTTGCTTCTTTGATATTGAATTGTATGATCTCTTTATAACTTTGGATATTAATCCCTTATCAGTCATATCATTTGCAGATATCTTCTCCCATTCACTAGGCTGTCTTTCTTGTTGATGATTTCCTTTGCTGTGCAAAAGTTTTTAAGTTTAATTTAGTCATTTTGTTTACTTTTGTTTTTCTTTCCCTTTGCTAAGGAGACAGATTTTTTTTAATTAACTTCTGTCAAAGAGTGTATAGCTTGTGCTTTATTTTACAAGTTTTATAGTTCCCAGTGTTGCATTTAGATCTTTAAATCATTGGGGTTTATTTTCATACATAGCCGGAGAAAATATTCTAATTCATTCTTTGACACGTAGCTATCCAGTTTTCCCAAGACAACTTGTTGAAGAGATTATCTTTATCCCATTTTATATATCTACCTGCTTTATCTTAGATTAATTGACTATATGTGCATGGGTTAGTTTCTGATATATCTATTCCCTTCCATTAATCTATATGTCTGTTTTTGTACCACTACCATAGTGTTTTGATTACTGTAATTTGTAGTATTGTCTGAAGATGTGGACTGTGGTATCTCCAGATCTGTTTTTTTCTTCTCAAGATAGCCTTGACTATTTGGAATCTTCTGTGATTCCATAAAAATGTTAGGATAGCTTGTTCAAGTTCTGTGAAAAATGCTATAGGTATTTTTAGTATGGATTGTAATAAATCTGAGATTTCTTTGGGTAATATGGAAATTTTAACAGTAATCCAATCCATGAACACGTTATCATTCAATTTACTTGTATCATCTTTAGTTTCCTTCATCTGTAGCTTCTAATTT
>CAKJTW010000983.1:0-10643 GCA_917880005.1 Nanger dama
CCTAACCCTAATTCCCTAACCATAACTCTAACACTATTCTAAACATAACCCAAATTCAAATCCTTCTAACCCTAACCCTAAGAATAAAGCTAACCATAACACAAACCATAACTCTAACTTAACCCCAAACCCTATACCCCAAACCTAACCCCAACCCAACCCTAACCCTAACCCCAACCATAACCCCAGGCCATACCCTTCCCTCATACCTAACTGTAACCCCTAACCCCAAACCCCAAACCTAACCTCAGACCTAACCCTCATCCTTAGCCCCAACCCTACCCCATACCAACCCCAACCTCACCCATCCATAACTCCAACCCCAACTTTAGCCCTAACCCTATCCTAACCCTAACCCCAACCCTAACATAACCCTAATCCTAAATCCGAAACGCCAACCGCAACCCTAGTACCCCAAACCCAACCCTAACCCTATTCTAACCCCTAACCCTAAACCTAAACTTTTTCTAACCCTAACTCCAACAGCATAGCTAACCATAACCCTAACCCTAACCCAAACCCGAACTCCAACCCTAACCCTACCTTAACTTTAACCCTGACCCTATTCTAACCCTAACCTTAAATCCAAACCCCTAACCCTAACCCTAACACTAACACTAACCCCAACCCCAACCCCTAACCCCAACTCCAACCCTAACCCCAAACATACCCTAACCCTAAACCTAACCTTATCCCTAACACTAACCCTAACCCTAACACTAATCTAACACTAACCTTAACCCCAACCCCTAACCCCTAATGCTAACTCTAACCCAAACCTAACCCTAACACTTACCCTAACCCCAACCATCACCCTAACCTTAACCTAACCCCAAATCCCAAAGCTAAACCCAACCCTAACCCAAAACCTAACCCTAGCACTTACCTTATCCCTAAACTCTACACCCTAACCCTAAACATAACCCCTGATCCAACCATAACCGCAACCCTCACACCAACCACAAGTCCTAACCCCTAACCCCAACCATAACCCCAAACTTAACCCTAACCTTGACCCTCAACCCCAGCCCTAGCACTATCCCATCTCTAACCCTATCCCAAGCCCCCAACCCCAACCCAAACCCAATCCCAACCCCTAACCCCAACCCCAGCCATACCCCTTCCCCTACCCTACCCCCTACTTCTACACATAACCCTAACCCCTAAAATTAAACCTCAACACTAGCCCTAAACCCATCTCTAACCCTAACCCCAACACTAACCCCCAACCCCAAGCCTAAACCCCAAAACCCAACACCAAAGCTGACCTAACCCCCAACCATAACCCTAACCCCAAATCCCAAAGGCAAACCTAACCCCAACCCCAAACACCAACCATAACCCCAACCCCAAACACTAACCCTAACCCTAACCTTAGCCCTAGCCTTAGCCTCAGCCCCAGCCCAGCCCCAGCCCCAACCATAACCATAACCATAACCCCAAACCCCAAACCCCAACCCCTAGCTCCTAACTCCAAACACTTATCCTAACCCTAATGCTAACACAACCCCAACCCTAATGCTAAACCTAACTGTAATGACCAATACTAACACTAACCCTAATCCTAACTCTAAACCCTATCCCTAACCGTAACCTTATTCTAAACGTAACCTTAAACCTAAACCTCTTCTAACCCCACCCTAACAGTAACGCTAACCCCAAACTTAACCCCAACCCCAAACACAACCATAAAACCCAACCCAACTCAAACCATAACCCTAACACTAACCCTAACCCCTAAACTCTATTCCTCACCCTAACCCTAACACTTAACCCTAACCATAACTGTACTTTAACCATAACCGTAACCATAACCCCAACCCTAACTCCTAACCCCAAGAGTAATCCTAACCCTAACCTTAAACCTAACCCTAACCCTAAACACTAACTCTAAACCCCAACCCTAAAGCTAACCCTGCCCTATCCCTAACCCCAACCCCAACGCTAACCCTCACCCGAACCCCAGCCCCTAGCCCCAGCACTAGCCATAGCCCTAAACCTATCCCTAGCCCCTAACCATAACCCCAGCATAAACCCCAAACCCAAACCCTAACCCTAACCCCAAACCCAAGCCATGCATCTTTCCCTACCCTACCCCCTACTCCTACCCGTAACCCCAATCCCTAATCCTAACCTAACCCTAGCCCCAACCCTATCCCTAGCCCTAACCCTAACTCTAAACTTAATCCCTAAAACCCAAAACCTAACACCCAACCCCAACCCTACCCCAAACAAACACTAACCCTAAATCCTAAACCCAAACCCAACACTAATCCTAAACACTAACCCTAACCCAAACCCTAGCCTAGTCCTATCCCCAGAACTAGCCCTGCCCTAAAACCAACCCTAGCCCTAACCCTAACCTAAAACATGAACCCCAACCCTAACCCTAAAACTTGCCCTAACCCCAAACCTAACACTAACACTAACACTAACCCTAATCCCAAACCTAACCCCAACCCTAACCCAACCCTAACCCTAACCCTGACACCAACCTCAACTCCTTATCCTACCCTACCCCCAACCCCAACCCTAACCCTAGTCCTAGCCTCTTCCGCAGACATAGCCCCAGCTTTAAACCCAGCCCTAGCACTAGCCCCAAACCTAACCCTAACCCTATCCCAATACTAACCCCAAACCCAACACCACCCCAACCCCAATCCACCCCTACCCCTACCCCTACCCCCAAACCCAACCCCAACCTCTAGCCATAACCCCACCCCAACCCCAACCCCAACCCCAACCTAAACTTCTAACCCTAAGCCCAACAGCAAGGCTAACCCCTAACCGTTACCCCAGCCCCAACCCCAACCCCTAACCCTAAACATACCCCTAACCCCAAACTAACCCTAACCCCAACACTAAGCCCAACCCTAACCCCTAACACTAACACTCAACACTAACCCTAAACTTAACCCCAAACCAAAACTAACTTTAACCCTAAACTCAACCCTAACCCCCAACGCTAACCCTAACCCTATACCCTAAACCCTAACCTAACCCCAACCCAAACACTAACCCAACCCTATCCCTAACACTAACCCCACACCCAAACCGTACCAATACCCCTTGCCTTACCCATAATACTAAGCCCAAGACAACCCCCAACCATAACCATAACCCTAACCCTATCCCTAATCCCTAAACCCTACCCTAACCCTAACCCTAACTTCTAAACACTTACCCCAACCCTAATGCTAACACAACCCTAACCCTAATGCTAATCGTAACTGTAACAACCAATACTAACACTAACCCTAATCCTAACTCCAAACTCTAGCCCCAACCGTAACCTTATTCCCAAACCCAATCCTAAACGTAAACCCCTTCTAACCCTACCCTAACAGTCACACTAACCCCAAACTTAACCCCTAACCCCAACCACAACCCCAAACCTAACCCAACCCAAACCATAACCCTAACACTAACCCTATCCCTAAACTCTATTCCTCACCCTAATCCTAATCCCTAACCCTAACCCCAACCATAACTGTAACCATAACCCTAACCCTAACTCCTAACCCCAAGAATAACCTAAACCCTAACCCTAATCCTACCTCTAACCCTAAACCCTAAATCTAAACCCCAACCCCAAAGCTGACTCTGCCCTAACCCCAACCCCATACCTAATGCTAACCCTTACCTGAACCCCCAGCCCCAGCCATAGCCCTAGCCCCAGCACTAGCCTTAGCCCCATCCCTAGCCATAACCCCAACCCCCAAGCCTAACCCCTAACCCCAACCCCTACCCCTACCCTCACCCCAACCCCAGCCCCAGCAGCCTGAGCCCCAGCACTAGCCCTAGCCTTAACCCCAGCCAGCCCCAAGCCCAAGCCCAACCCCAACCCCCAACCCCAACCCCAACCCTAATCCTAACCCTACCATAAACCCAAACATAACCCTAACCCCAACCCCAACCCCAGCCCCAGCCCTACCCTAGCCCTAACCCTATCTCTAGCCCTAAACTTAAACATAAGCACAACAATAAACCCTAAACCCTAACCTAATGCTAACCCCAAGACTAACACAACCCCAAGCCCAACCCCAACACTAACCCCTACCCCAACCCTAGCCCCAGCTGCAGCCCCAGCCCCAGCACTAGCCCTGCCCTAAAACTAACCCCAACCCTACCCTAACCCTAAACCATAAATCCTAGTCCTAACCTTAACCCTAACCCCAAAACTAGCCCCAACCCTAAGCTTAACACTAACCCTAACACTAACCCCAACCCCAAACCCAACCCTAACACAACACTAACCCTAACCCTAACACTAACCTCAACCCTTATCCTACACTTACCCCCTAACCCTAACCCCAATCCCCCAACCCAGTCCTAGCCCCAGCTCCCAGACATAGCCCTAGCTTTAAACCCCAGTCCTATCGCTAGCCCCAAACCTAACCCCAACCTTAACCCCAACCCAACCCCAACACCAACCTCAACCCCTAGTCTTACCCCTACCCTACCCCCTACCCATAACCCCAACTCTAACTCTTGCCACACCCAACACTAACCCCAACTCTATTCTAACCCAACCCTAAATCTAAACCTCTTCTAACCCTAACCCCAACAGTAAAGCTAACCCCAACCCTTCCCCTAGCCCCAAACCAAACCCTAACCATGAACCTACCCTAACCCTAAACCTAACCCCTAACCCCAAAACTAACCCCAACCCTAACCCCCAACACTAACACAAACCCTAAACCTAAACCCAAATCTAAACTAATCCTAACCCCAACCGTAACCAATAACACTAACCCCAACCCCAAAGCCCAACCCTACCCTAAACACTAACCCTAACCCCAAACTTTGCCCCAGCTGCAGCCCTAGCCCCAAAACTATCCCTTGCCCCAAACCTAGCCCTATCCCTAACCCTAACCCTACCCCTAACCCTAAACCTAACCCAACCCTAACACTAACACCAACACTAACCCTAACCCAACCCCAAATCTAAAACTAACCTAACCCTAACCCCAAGCCTAATCCCTAACGCTAACCCCAACCCTAAAGCCCAACACCAACACTAACCCTAACCCCAAACTCTACACCCCAACCCTAACTCTAACCTAAATCCCAAACCCAAACCTAACCCCAACCCTAAACCGTAACCCTAACAGTAACCTTAACCCCAAACCCCACAACCTAACCCCAACCCCAATCCGAATCCAACCATAACCCTAACACTAAACCTAACCAGAAGTCCTAACTGTACCCCTACTCTACCCGTGACCCGAACCTTACCCCTAACCCCTAACCCTAGCTCTAGCACTATCTATAGCTCTAACCCTATCCCTAGCCCTAACCCCAACCCCAACCCCAACCCCAAAACCTAAACCCCAACCCTAACCCTAACCCCAACCCCAACCCAACCCTAACCCCAAAAATAACCCCTAGCCATACCGCTTCCCTACCCCTACCCCTACCCCCACACATAACCCCAAACCCTAACCCCAAACCTAACCCTAGTCCCAACCCTATACCTAACCCCAAACCTAACCCTAAGCCCCAAACCCTAAAACCCAACACTAACGATAACCCTAACACTAAATCCCAAACCCCAAACCTAACCCTAACCAGAAACACTAACCCCACTCCTAACCTTAGCACTTGCCGTAGCCCCAGCCCCAGCACTAGCCCCATCCCTATCCCTAGCCCCAGCCCCAACCCCTAACCCTAACCCTAAACCCCAAACCTTAACCCTAACCCCAAAACCCAAACCCCAACCCCAACCCTAAACCCCATACCCTAACCTTAACCCCAACCCAAATGCAACCCAACCCTATCCCTAACCCCAACACTAACCCTACACTGAAACCGTACCCCTACCCTTACCCTACCCATAACCCTAACCCTAACACAACCCTATCCCTAACCATAAACCCAAACCTATCCCTAAACCCTAAACCCCAACCCTAACCCTAATTCTAAACACTTACCCAAACCCTAGTACTGACACAAACCTAACCCTAACGCTAACCTCACCGGAACCACCAATACTAACACTAACACTAACACTAACACTAATCCTAACCATAAACCCAACCCCTAACCCTAACCCTATTCTAAACCTAACACTAAACCTAAACCTCTTCTAACCCTAACCCTAACAGTAACGCTAACCCCAAACCTAACCCCAACCCCAACCCCAACCCCTAACCCTAACCCAACACTAACCATAACCCTAACACTAACCCCTAACCCCAAACTCTATCCTCACCCTAACCCCTAAACCCCAACCCCAACCGCAACCATAACCCCAACCCCAACCCTAACCCCAACCCCCAACCCAACTCCCAACACCAAGAGAAACCCCAACCCTAACACTAATCCTAACCCCCAACCCCAAACTCTAACACCAACCCCAACCCCAACCCCAAGCCCCAACCCCAAACCCAACCCCTGCCCTAACCCCAACCCCAAACTGTAAAAACCCCAACCTCAATCCCAACACCAACCCCAACCCCAATCCCAACCCCTACCCCAGCCCCAGCCCTTGCCGTAGACCCAGCCCCAGCACCAGCCCCAGACCCAACCCCAGCCATAGCCCCAAACCCAACCCCAAACCCAACACCAACCCAACCCCAACCCCAAACCCCAACCCCAACCCCAACCCCAAACACTAACCCTAATGCTATCCTTAGCACTAGCCATAGCCCCAGCCCCAGTACTCAGCCCCTTGCCCTAACCCCAGCCCCAGCCCCAAACTTAACCCTAACCCTAACCCTAACCCCAAACCGTAAACCCTAACACTAACCCAAACCCTAAACACTCTACCCCAAACTTAACCCTAACCCAACCCTATCCCTAACACTAACCCTAACCATACACCCAAACTGCACCCCTACCGCTTACACTACCCGTAACCCTAACCCTAACACAACCCTACCCTAACCATAACCTTAACCCTATCCCCAAACCCCAAACCCTAACCCCAACCCTAACTTCCAAACACTAACCCTAACCCTAATGCTAACACAACCCTAACCCTAATGCTAACAGTAACCGTAACCACCAATACTAACACTAACCATAACCCCTACCCTAAACCCAACCCTAACCCTTTTCTAACCCCTAACCCAAAATCTAAACCTCTTCTAACCCTTACCCTAACCCCAATCCCAACCCTAACCCCAACCCCAGCCCCAAACCAAACCCCAACCGCAAACCTACCCTATCCTAAACCTAACCCTAATCCTAACACTAACCCCAACACTAACCCCAACATTAACACTAACCCTAACCCCAACCCCAAATCTAAACTAACCTAACTCTAACTGTAACCAATGAAGCTAACCCTAACCCAAAGTGTAACCCTAAGCTCAACCCCAAACACTAACCCTAACCCTAAGCTTTGCCCTAGCTGTAGCCCTAGCCCCAGCATTAGCCCTGCCCTAAACCTATCCCTAACCCTAACCCTACCACTACCCCTAACCCCAACCCAACCCTAATCCTAACCTTAACAACAACACTAACCCTACCCCTACCCCTACCCCTAACCCTAACCCCTAAACACAAACCCAACCCCAACCCTAACCCTAACACTAACCTCAACCCCTACTGTACACCTACCCCAACCTAACCCTAACACTATCCCTAGTGCTAGCTCCAAACCCAGCCCTACCCCTACCCCTACCCCTAACCCAACCCCAACCATAACCCTACCTATCCCTAACCCTAACTTTAAACACTGAACCCCAAGCCTAATCCTAACCACAACCCCTAACATACCCCTTCCCACAACCCTAACCTTAACCCCAAACAATGAACCTAACCCTAACCCCAAACCCTAACCCTAACCCCAAAATAACCTTAACCCTAAATTTAAAACCCTATCACTAACCCTATTCTAACTGAAACCCACACTTAAACCCTTCTACCCTAACCCTAACAGTAACATTAACCACAAACACAACCCTACCACTATCCCTAAGCCTAAACTTTACCGTAGCCCTAGCCCTAACCCTAACCCTAACCCAACCCCTAACCCTAACCTTAACTCTATCCCTCACCCTATCCCTAAACCATAAACCCTAACCTTAACCCTAAACCTAACACAAATCTAACCCTAATGTCAACCTGAACCCCAACCCTATGATAACCCTAACCCTAACCCTAACCCCAATATCAACCCTAACCCCTAACCCCTAACCCCTAACAGGAAAGCTAACAAGCACCCTAACCCTAACTCAAACCCCAACTCTAACCCCAACTGTATCCTAACCTTAATCCTAACCGTAGTCCAACCCTAACCCTAAATCTATATTCTTCTAACCCTAAACCTAACAGTAACACTACCCCTAACCCCCAACCCTAAACCCAACCCCAACCCTAACCCTAAACATACCCTAAACCCAAACCTAACCCTAACCCTAACACTAACCCCAACCCCAACCCTAACACTAACACTAACCTTAACCCCAACCATAAATATAACACAAACCTTAACCCTAACCCAACCCCTAACCCCTAATGTTAACCCTAACCCTAAAGCCTAACGTTAACACTAACTCTAACCCCAAACTTTACACCCCAAACCCAAACCTAACCCTAACCATACCCCTAAACCTAACTTAACCCTAAACCTAACACTAACCCTAACCCCAACCCAAACCATAACAAATAATGCTAACCCTAACCATAAAGCCTAACCCTAACCGAACCCTAATACTAAACCTAAACCCTAAACCATAACACTAACCCTAACCCAACCCTAACACTAACCCCAAAGCTAACACTAACCCCAAGCCATACCCCTTCCCCTATCCCTACCCGTAACCCCAAACCAAACCCTAAACCTAACACCAGCCGTAACCCTATCCCTAGCCTTTCCCCACACCAATACTAACCGTAACCCAACCATAACTCTAACCCTAACCTTAGCCCCAACCCTCCCTAACCCTAATACTAACCTAACCCTAACCCCAAATCCCAAACGCTAACCATAAACCTAATACCCTAAACCTAACGATAACACTATTCTAACCCCTAACCCTAAACCCCAAACTCTTCTCACCCTAACCCTAACAGTAAAGCTAACCATAACCCTAACCCTAACCCAAACCCCAACCCTAATCCTAACCTTACCCTAACATTAAGGCCAACACTATTCTATCCCTAATCCTAACTCTAACTTCTTCTAACCCTAACCCTAACTGTTACACTAACCCCAACCCTAACCCCAACCCCAACCACAACCCTAACCCTAAACACACAATAATCCTAAACACACCCCTAACCCTAAACCTAACCCTAACCCTAACACTAACCCCATCCTAACCCTAACACTAACACTCAAACCTATCCTTACCCTAAATCTAACACTAACCTTAACCTAACCCTAACCCTAACCCCTAACGCTAACCCTAACCCTAAACCCTAACCCTAACACTAACCCCTAACCCCAAACTCTACACCCTAACCCCAACACTAACACTAACCCTACTGTAACCCCAAACTTAACCCTAAACCTAACACTGACCCTAACCCCAAACCTAAACCTAACCCCAACCATAAAGCCTAAACCTAACTGGAACCCTAACACTAAACCTAACCCCTGACCCTAAACCCCAACCCCAACCCTAACACAACCCTAACCCTAAACCCCAACCCCAAGCCATCCCTTCCTTCCACACCCATAAACCCAACCTCAAACCCTAAACCTATCCCAGCCCTAACCCCTAACCATAACCCCAACCCTAACACTGAACCCCAAATCTAACCCCAACCCTATTCTAACCCTATCCCTAAACCCAAACCTCCTAACCCCAACCCCAACAGTAAAGCTAACCATAACCCCAACCCCAACCCAAACCCCAACTCTAACCATAACCCCACCATAAATTTAACCCCAACCCTATTCTAACCCCTAATCCCAAATCTAAACTTTCTAACCCTAACCCTAACAGTAACACCAACCCCTAACCCTATCTCCAACCCCAACCCCAACCCTAACCCTAAACATACCCTAACACTAACCCTAACCCAACACTAACCCCCAACCCCAACCCTAACCCTAACCCCAACCTAACATTAACATTAACCCTAACCCCAACCCTAACCCCCCAAAGCTAACGCTAACCCCAAAGCCTAAGCCTAACAACAACCCTAACCACAAACCTCCACACCCCAAACCCAACCCTACCCCTAACCCCTAAATCCCAAACCCAAACCCAACCCTATCCCTAAACCCTAACACTAACACGAACCTAACCCCAAACTCTACACCCTAACCCCAAGCCTAATTCAACCATAACCCTAACCCAACCAGAATTCCTAACCCAAACCCACCCCCTACCACTAACCCTAACCCCAAACTTAACCCTAACCTTAGCCCTAGCACTATCCCTAGCTGTAACCCCATCCCTGGGCCCCAACCCCAAACCCTAACCCTAACCCTAAAGCCTAAACCCTAAACTTAACACCAACCCCAACACCAACACTAACTCTATCCCAACCTTAATCCAACCAGAACCCTAACCCCAAACCTACCCTTACCCCACTCCCTAGTGCTAAACCTAAACTTAATCCTAACCTTAGCCCTAGCATTACCCCCTATCCCTAACCCTATCCATAGCCCAAACCCTAACCCCAACCTAAACCTAACCTAACCCTAACCCTAACCTAACCCTAACCCTAATCCAAACCAC
>CAKJTW010000984.1:0-10638 GCA_917880005.1 Nanger dama
GGGTTGGGGGTAGGGGTTGGGGTTAGGGTTAGTTTTCGGGTTGGGGTTGGGGGTAGGGGTTAGGAGTTGGGGTTAGTGGGGGTTAGGTTCAGGGTTATGGTTTGGGGTTAGGCTTAGGGTTGGTGGTTAGGATTAGGTTTAATTTAGGGTTGGGTTAGGGGTCATGGTTAGGTTTGGTGGTTAGTGTTAGTGTTGGGGTTTGGGGTTACGGTTAGTGTTAGTTTTGGGGTTAGCGTTACTCTTAGGTTTTGGGTTAAGGAGGTTTAGGGTTGGGGTTGGGGTTAGAGGTTTGGGTAGGGTTAGTGTTGGGGTTGGGGGTTGGGTTTGGGGTTTGGGTTGGGTTTGGGTTTAGCATTAGGGTGGGGGTTGGGGTTAGGGGTCAAGTTTGGGGTTAGGGTTTGGTTTATGGTTAGGGTTAGTTTAGGGTTAGGGTTTGGTTTAGGTTTCGGTTGGGGTTAGGGGTTAGAGGTTAGGGTTTAGTGTTATGGTTAGTGTTGTGGTTGGGGTTAGGGTTGGGGTTGGGGTTAGGGGCTGAGATGGGGTTGGGGTAGTGTTGGGATTGTGGTTGGGGTTGAGGTTTGAGTTGTGGTTAGGGGTTAGGTTTGGTGTTAGGTTTCGGGTTGGGGTTGGGGTTGGGGTTGGGGTTTGGGTTTAGGCTTAGGGTTGGGTTAGTTTTAGGGTTTAGGATTAGGGTTAGGGTTACAGTTGGGGTTATGGTTTAGGTTAGCTTTCTGTTAAGGTTTGTGTTAGGGTTATAGTTAGGTTTGGGTTATGGTTAGGGTTGGGATTTTGGTTACTGTTAGGGTTATGGTTAGGGTTTGGTTTAGGGTTAGGGTTAGGGTTAGGGTTAGGGTTAGTGTTGGGGTTTTGGTTCGGGCTAGGGATATGTTTAGGGGTGGGGCTAGTGCTGGAGCTAGGAATAGGGCTTGGGCTGGGGCTGGGATTGGGATTGGGGTTTAGTGTTATGGTTGGGGTTAGAGTTAAGGGTAGGGATAGGGTTAGGGGTTAGGGTTAGGGTTGGGTATAGGATTAGGGTTAGGGTTGATGTTGGGTTTAGGGTTAGGGTTGGGGTTTTGTTTGGGGTTAGGGTTAGGATTAGGTTTGGGTTTTGGTTTGGGGGTTAGGGTTAGGGGTTTGGTTTATGGTTAGGGTTAGGATTAGGGTTAGGGGTTTGGTTAGGGTTAGGGATAGGGTTAGCGGTTGCAGTTGGTGTTAGGGTAGGGTTTGGGGTCAGGGGTTGGGGTTAGCTTTGGGGTCCAGGGTTTAGGATTAGGGTTAGGGTTAGTGTCTGGGTTTAGGGTAAACCTTACGGTTGGGTTTAGTGTTGGGGTTAGGGGTTAGGTTTATGGTCAGGGTCAGGTTCAGGGTTTAGGGTTAGTGTTGGCGTTGGGGTTAGTTTATCGTTAGGGTTAGCGTTAGGGTAGGGTTAGGGGTTAGGTTTAGGGTTTAGGGTTAGTGTTAGCATTAGGGTTAAGGGTTAGGGGTTGGGGTTAGTGTTGGGGGTTAGGCATAGGGGGTTAGGGTTGGGGTTAGGGTTGGTGTTGGGTTGGGGTTGGTGTTAGTGTTGGGATTGGGGATGGTGTTAGGATTGGTTTGGGGTTGGGGTTAGGGTTGGAATTGGTTTTAGGGTTAGGGTTGGTGTTAGAGTTAGGGGTTAGGGTAAGTGTTAGGGTTAATTTAGTGTTAGGGTTGTGGTTAGATTTACGGATGCGGTTAGGGTGCGGTTTAGGGTTAGGATAGGGTTAGGATTTAGGGTTATTTGGGGTTAGGGTTATGGTTGGGGTTCGTGTTGGGTTTAGGTTTTAGGGTTAGGGTTAGGGTTGGGTTAGGGTTAGGGTTTGGGGTTTGGGTTGGGGTTTGCGTGTGGCGTTAGGCTTAGGGTTTGGGTTAGTGTTGGGGTTAGGGTTAGGTTTAGGGTTGGGGTTAGGGTTGGGGTTAGGGTTAGGGGTTAGTGTTACTCTTACGTTTTGGGTTAAGTGGTTCAGATTGGGGTTACGGTTGGGGTTGGGGTGAGGGTTAGTCTTAGGGGTTAGGGTTGGGGTTGGGGTTAGGGTTGGGGTTGGGGTTGGGGTTGGGGGTTGGGGGTTAGGTTTGGGATTGGGGTTGGTGTAGTGTTGGGATTGTGGTTGGGGTTAGGGTTTGGGTTGGGGTTAGGGGTTAGTATTGGAGTTAGGTTTAGGATTAGGGTTGAGGTTGGGGTTAGGGTTTAGGATTAGGGTTGGGGTTGGGGTTAAAGTTAGGGTTAGGGTTTGGGATTAGGGTTAGGGTTATGTTGGGGTTATGGTTAGTGTTAGTTTTACGGTTATTGTTAGTGTTAGGGTTAGGGTTAGGTTCAAGGTCACGGTCAGGGTTTAGGATTAGGTTTTAGCGTTAGGGTTGGGGTTATGGTTTGTTTGGTTTAGGGTTAGGGTTAGGGTTGGAAGTAATGGTTAGGGTTAGGGTTTGTTTAGGGTTAGGTTTAGGGTTAGGGTTAGTGTTTTGATTAGGGTTATGGATAGGTTTCGGGGGTTACGGTTGGGGTTATGGTTGGGGTTTAAGTTTAGGGTTGGGGTTGGGGTTGGGGTTACGTTTGGGATTAGGGATTGGGTTACGGTTAGGGGTTTAGGGTTAGGCGTTACCATTAGGGTTGGTTTTAGGGTTAGGGTTAAGGTAGGGTCGGGGTCAGGGTCAGGGTTTAGGGTTAGGGGTTAGCGTTAGGGTTAGCGTTAGCGTTAGGGATTTGCGTTGGGGTTTGCGTTAGGGTTAGGGTTAGGGTTAGGTTTAGGTTTGGGGTTAGGGTTAGAGTTAGTGTTAGCGCTACTCTTATGTTTTGGGTTAGAAGAGGTTTAGGTTTGGGGTTACGGTTGGGGTTAGGGTTTAGGGTTAGTTTTGGGTTTAGAGTCAGGGTCCTGGTTAGGGTTTAGGGGTTGGTGTTAGCATCAGGGTTAGTATTAGCATTAGGGTTAGTGTTAGGTTTAGGGTTAGGCTTAGGGTTGGGTGTTAGAGTGAGTGTGGGTTTAGGGATGGGGTTACGTTTGGGGTTGGGGTTAGGTTTGGGGTTAGGGTTAGTGTTACTCTTTGGTTTGGGTTAGAAGAGGAACAGGTTTAGGGGTTACGGTTGGGGTTAGGTGTTAGGGACAGCGTTAGGGTCAGGGTTAGGGTTGGGTTGGGGTTAGGGTTGGGGTTGGTGTTAGTGTTGGGATTGGAGTTTGGGTTGGGTTTGGTTTTGGGGCTTGGGTTAGTGTTGTGATTGGTTTTAGGTTTAGGGTTGGTGTTGGGGTTAGGGGTTAGGGTAAGTGTTAGGGTTAATTAAGTGTTAGGGTTGGGGTTAGATTTATGGATGTGGTTAGTGTGCGGTTTAGGTTTAGGATAGGGTTAGGATTTAGGGTTATGTAGGGTTGGGGTTATGGTTGGGGTTCGTGTTAGGTTTTGGGGTTTGGGGTTAGGGTTAGGGGTTTGGTTGGGGTTAGGGTTAGGGGTTTTGGTTAGGTTTAGGGTTAGGGTTAGGGGTTGGGTTTAGGGTTTGGGTTAGGGTTAGGGTGGCTTAGGGTTAGGTTTGGGGCTAGTGTTGGGGTTGGGGTTAGGGTTAGGGTTGGGGTTGGGGTTAGGGGTTAGGTTAGGGTTAGGGTTAGATTGGGGTTGGCGTTACTCTTGGGTTTGGGTTAGAAAGGAGGTTTGGGTTTAAGGTTAGGGTTAGGGGGTTTGGGGTTAGGGTTAGTGTTGGGGTTAGAGTTGGGGTTGGGGTTGGGGTTGGGGTTGGGGTTAGGGTTGGGATTGGGGTTATGGTTAGCGTTACTCTTAGGTTTTGATTAGAAAGGTTTGGGGTTAGGGGTTAGGTTTAGGGGTTTTGGTTGGGGTTAGCATTAGGGGTTGGGGTTTAGATTTAGGGTTTGAGTTAGGGTTTGGGGTTAGCGTTAGCATTAGAGTTAGTGTTAGTGTTGGGGTTGGGGGGTTAGGGTCAGTGTCAGGGTCAGGGTTTAGGGTTAGGGTTCGCATTGGGGTTAGCGTTAGCGTTGGGGATAGCGTTAGGGATAGGGTTAAACTTAGGGTTAGTTGTTGGGGTGGTGTTGGGGTTGGGGTTAGGGGTTAGGGTTGGGGTTAGGGGTAGGGGTTGGGGTTGGGGTTGGGGGTTGGGTTCAGGGGTTATGGTTTGGGTTTGGACTTAGGGTTAGTGGTTGGGATTAGGTTTGGGTTAGTGTTGGGTTAGGGGTTATGGTTAGGTTTGGGGGTTAGGGTTGGGTTGGGTTAGGGTTAGTGTTACTCTTGGGTTATGGGTTAGAAGGGTTTAGGTTTAGGTTAGGGTTAGGGTTAGGGTTAGTGTTAGAGTTGGGGTTGTGGTTGGGGTTAGGGTTCGGGTTGGAGTTAGGGTTGGGATTGGGGTTGGGTTAGTGTTGGGATTGTGGTTGGGGTTAGGGTTTGGGTTGGGTTTAGGGTTAGGGTTAGGGTTGGGGTTGGGGTTTAGGATTAGGGTTAGGATTAGGGTTAGGGTTAATGTTTAGGATTAGGGTTAGGGTTATGTTAGGGTTATGGTTTGGGGTTAGTTTTACGGTTAGGGTTAGTGTTAGGGTTGGGTTCAAGTTCACGGTCAGGGTTTAGGATTAGGGTTTAGCGTTAGGGTTAGGGTTATGGTTGGTTTGTTTAGGGTTAGGGTTAGGGTTAGACTTGGGGTTAGGGTTAGGGGTTGGTTTAGAGTTAGGTTTAGGGTTAGGGTTAGTGGTTTTGGTTAGGATTATGGTTAGGTTTCGGGGTTACGGTTAGGGTTATGGTTGGGGTTTAAGATTAGGGTTGGTGTTAGGGTTAGGGTTACGTTTAGGATTAGGGATTGGCTTACGGTTGGGGTTTAGGCTTAGCATTACGGTTGGGGTTAGGTTTTAGGGTTAGGGTTAGGGTAGGGTCAGGGTCAGGGTCAGGGTTTAGGGTTGGGGTTAGTGCTAGGGTTGGGTTTAGCATTAGGGTTAGCGTTGCGTTAAGGGATAGGGTTGGGTTTGGGGGTTAGGCTTAATGTTAGGGGTTGGGTTAGGGTTAAGGTTTGGGGTTAGGGATAGGGTTAGGGTTAGGGTTATGGTTCGGTTGGGGTTAGGGTTGGGGATGGGGTTAGTGTTGGGATTGGGGTTGGGGTTAGGGGTTAGTTTTGGGGTTAGGGTTAGGGTTGGGATTGGTTTTAGGGTTAGGGTTGGTGTTAGGATTAGGGGTTAGGGTAAGTGTTGGTGTTAATGTAGTGTTGAGGTTGGGGTTAGAGTTACGGATGGGGTTATTGTGGGGTTTAAGTCTAGGATGGGGTTGGGATTTGGGGTTATGTAGGGTTAGGGTTATGGTTAGTGTTAGTGTTAGGTTTTAGGGTTTACGGTTGGGGTTAGGGGTTTGGATAGGGTTAGGGTTAGGGTTAGTGCTTAGTTTTAGGGTTTGTGTTAGGATTTGGGTTTAGCGTTATGGTTGGGTTTAGGGTTCGTGTTAGGGTTAGGTTTAGGGTTGGGTTTAGGGTTGGGGTTGGGGTTAGGGTTAACGTTACTCTTAGGTTTTGTGTTAGAGAGGTTTAGCTTTAAGGTTAGGGTTAGGGTTGGGGGTTAGGGTTAGTGTTAGGGTTAGGGTTGGGGTTGGGTTTAGGGTTGGGGTTGGGGTTAGGGTTGGTATTAGGGTTCGGGTTAGCGTTACTCTTAGCTTTTTGGTTAGAAAGAGATTTGGGTTTAGGGTAGGGTTGGGGGTTTAGTTAGGGGTTAGGGGGGTTAGGGTTAGGGTTGGGTTAGGTTTGGGGTTTGAGTTAGGGATTACGGTTAGCGTTAGGGTTAGGGTTGGTGTTGGGGTTACGGTTGGGGTTAAGTTTAGGGTCAGTGTCGGGGTCGGGGTTTAGGGTTAGGGTTAGCATTAGGGTTAACGTTAGCGTTAGGGTTAGGGATAGGGTTAGGGTTAGGGTTAAGCTTAGGGTTAGGTGTTGGGGTTAGTGTTGGGTTTAGGATTAGGGGTTAGGGTTAGGGGTTCGGGAAAAGGGTAAGGGGTTAGGGGTTAGGGGGTTAGCGTCAGGGTTATGGTTTGGGGTTAGGCTTGGGGTTATTGGTTGGGATTAGGTTTAGGTTAGGGTTGGGTTAGGGGTTATGGTTAGGTTTATGTTGGGTTAGGGTTAGTGTTGGTGTTGGGGTTACAGTTAGTGTTAGTGTTGGGGTTAGCGTTACTCTTGGGTTTGGGGTTAGAAAGGTTTGGGATTAGGGTTAGGGTTGGGGTTTTGGTTGGGGTTAGTGTTGGGGTTAGGGGTTGGGTTTAGGGTTTGGGTTAGGGTTTAGGGTTAGCATTAGGGTTAGGGGTTAGGTTTACGGTTAGGGTTTGGTTAGTTAGGGTTAGGATTAGGGTTAGGGTTTGGTTTAGGTTTGGGGTGAGGGTTGGGGTTAGGGGTTGGGGTTAGTGTTAGGGTTAGTGTTGGGGTTGGGGTTAGGGTGGGTTTTGGGGTTGGGGTTAGGTTGGGGTTGGGATTGGTTTTAGGGCTAGGGTTGGTGTTAGGATTAGGGGTTAGGGTAAGTGTTAGGGTTAATTTAGTGTTAAGGATGGGGTTAGAGTTAGGGATGGGGTTATTGTGGGGTTTAAGTCTAGGATAGGTTTAGGATTTAGGGTTATGTAGGGTTAGGGTTATGGTTAGGGTTTGTGTTAGGTTTTAGGGTTTAGGGTTAGGGTTAGGGGTTTTGGATAGTGTTAGGTTTAGGGATAGGGGTTAGGTTTGGGGTTTGGGTTAGGATTTAGGTTTAGTGTTGTGGTTGGGTTTAGAGTTGGTGTTGGGGTTGGGGTTAGGGTTGGGTTTGGGGTTAGGGTTCGAGTTAGGGTTAGCGTTACTCTTGTGTTTGTGTTAGAAGGTTTAGGTTTAGGGTTAGGGTTGGGGGTTAGGGTTGGGGTTGGGGTTGGGGTTGGGGTTAGGGTTGGGTTGGGTTAGGGTTGGGATTAGGGTTAGGGTTAGCGTTACTCTTGGGTTTTTGGTTAGAAGGGTTTGGGGTTGGGGTTAGGGTTAGGGGTTTTGGTTAGGGTTAGGGTTAGGGGGGTTAGGTTTGGGGTTTGAGTTAGTGTTTGGGGTTAGCGTTAGGGTTAGAGTTGGTGTTAGGGTTAGGGTTAGGGTTGGGGTCAGTGTCAGGGGTCAGGGTTTGGGGTTAGGGTTAGCATTGGGGTAAACGTTAGCGTTAGGGTTAGCGTTAGGTTTGGGTTAAGCTAGGGTTAGGTGTTAGGGTTGGTGTTGAGTTTTAGGGTTAGGGGTTAGGGTTGGGGTTGGGGTTAGGGATAAGGGTTGGGGTTGGGGTTAGGGGTTAGGTTCAGGGTCATGGTTTAGGGGTTAGGCTTGGGGTTAGTGGTTGGGATTAGTTTGGGTTAGGGTTGGGTTAGGGGTTATGGTTAGGTTTAGGGGTTAGGGTTAGTGTTGGGGTTGGGGTTACAGTTGGTGTTGGTGTTAGGGGTTAGCATTACTCTTAGGTTTTGGGTTAGAAGAGGTTTAGGGTTGGGGTTGGGGTTAGGGGTTTTGTTCAGGGGTTAGTGTTAGGGTTAGGGGTTAGGTTTGGGGTTTGGTTGGTTTGGGGTTAGGGGTAGGTTAGGGTTGGGGTTAGGTCAGGTTTAGGGTTAGGGTTTGGTTTATGGTTAAGTTAGGATTAGGGTTAGGGTTTGGTTTAGGTTTAGGGTTGGGGTTGGGTTTAGGGGTTGGGGTTAGTGTTAGGGTTAGTGTTGTGGTTGGGGTTCGGGTTGGGGTTGGGGTTGGGTTGGGATTGGGGTTGGGGTTGAGGTTTGGGTTTGGGTTGGGGTTAAGGTTGGAGTGTGGTTCGTAGGTTAGGGTTAGTGTTGGGGTTAGGGTTAGGGTTGGGGTTGGGGTTTAGGTTAGGCTTAGGGTTGGGGTTGGTGTTAGGGTTTAAGTTAGGGTTAGGGTTCTGTTAGGGTTATGGTTTTGGGTTAGGGTTAATTGGTTTGGTTGTTAGGGTTAGGGTTAGGATTAGGGTTAGGGTTGGGTTTTGGTTAGTGTTAGGTTTATGGTTGGGGTTGGGTTTAGGGTTAACTTTGGGGTTGGGTTGGGTTAGGGTTAGTGTTGGGGTTGTGGTTGGGTTGGGATATGGTTAGGGGTCGGGTTGGTGCTTGGGGTTAGGTTGGGCTTGGGGTTAGGGTTGGGATTGGGGTTGGGGTTTAGTGTTATGGTTGGGGTTGGAGTTAAGGGTGGGGTTGGGGTTAGGGTCAGGGGTTGGGGTTGGGGTTGGGGATTGGGGTTAGGGTTGGTGTTAGGGGTTAGGGTTGGGGTTTCTTTTAGGTTTGGGTTTGGTTTAGGGTTGGGGTTAGGTTTAGGGTTGGGGTTTGGTTTATGGTTTGGGTTAGGATTAGGGTTAGGGGTTTATGGGTTAGGGTTGGGGTTAGGTTTAGGGTTAGCGTTGGGGTTGGGGTTTAGTGTCAGGGTTGGGTCAGGGTTTAGGGTTGGGGTTAGCGTTAGGGTTAGGGTTAGCGTTTGGGTTTAGGGTAAGCGTTAGGGTTGGGGTTTAGTGTTAGGGTTAGGGTTAGGTTTAGTGTTGGGAGTTGGGGTCGGGGTTTAGTGTTTCGCTTAGGTTAGGGTTAGAGGATCGTAGGGTTAGGGTTAGGGTGAGGTTAGGGGTTAGGTTTGGGGTTAGGGGTTAGTCTTGGGGTTGGGGGTTGGGGTTGGGTTTAGGGTTGGGGTTGGGGTTAGGGGTTGGGATGGGGTTGGGGGGGGTTGGGGTTGGGGTTGTGGTTGGGGTTTGTGTTGGGTTGGGGTTTTTGTTGGGGTTGGTGTTGGGGTTGGGGTTAGGGTTGGGGTTGAATTTAGGTTTAGGGTTGGGGTTGGGGTTGGGGTTAGGGTAGTTTTGGGTTAGGTTCAGTTTGGTCGGGGTTGGGGGTTGGGTTACGGATGTGGTTGGTGTGCTGTTTAGGTTTAGGGTTAGGGTTAGGTTTAGGGGTTAGGTGGGGTTAGGTGTTGGGTTAGGAGTTGGGTGTTAGGTTTAGGAGTTTGGGGGTTAGGGTTAGGGGTTTGGTTAGGGGTTGGGGTTAGGGTTAGTGGTTTAGGTTTAGGGTTTGGGTTAGGATTTAGGGTTAGGGTTAGTGGTTAAGTTTAGGGTTAGTGTTAGTGGTTAGGGAGTTGGGGTTGGGGTTAGGGTTGGGGTTGGGGTTAGGGTTGGGATTGGGGTTAGGGGTTAGCGTTACTCTTGGGATTTTGGTTAGTAGGGTTTGGGTTTAGGGTTAGAGTTGGGGTTTTGGTTAGGGTTGGGTTAGGGTTGGGGGTTGGGTTTGGGCTTGGGATTTAGGGTGTAGGGTTAGCGTTGAGGTTTAGGTTGGTGTTAGGGTTGGGGTTGGGGTTAGGGTTAGGGGTAGGTCGGGGTCGGGGTTTGGGGTTAGGGGTTACCATTAGGGTAAACTTTGCGCGTTGGGTTAGCGTTAGGGTTTGGGGTTGGGTTTGGGGTTGGGTGTCAGGGTGTTGGGGTTTGGGGTTAGGGTTAGCGCTGGGGTTAGTTTAGCATTGGGGTAGGGTTGGGGTTGGGGTTAGGGTTGGTTTGGGGTTAGGGTTGGGGATAGTGGTGGGGTTAGGTTGGGTTGGGGTTTGGGATATTGTTAGGGTTGGGTTGGGTTGGGGGTTAGGGTTGGGGTTGGGGTTAGTGTTGGGATGGGGGTTGGGGTTAGGTTTTTTGGGGTTTGGTTAGGGTTGGGATTGGTTTGGGTTGGGATTGGTGTTAGGATTGGGGGTTGGGGTAAGTGTTAGTTTTTGTAGTATTAGGTTGGGGTTTAGGTTGGGATGGTGGGTTGTGTGGGGTTTAAGTCTGGGTGGGTTGGGATTTGGGGTTATGTGGGGTTGGGGTTATGGTTTGTGGTGTTAGGGTTGGGTTTACGGTTAGGGTTGGGTTTTAGATAGGGTTTGGGTTGGGGTTGGTGGTTGGGTTTGGGGTTTGTGTTAGGATTGGGTTTGGCGTTATGGTTGGTTTGGGGTTATGTTAGGTTAGGAGTTGGGGGTTGAGGTTGGGTTGGGGGTTGGGGAGGTTTGGGTTGGTATTAATTTTGAGTTTTGGTTGGGGTTTTTAGTTAGGGTTAGGGGGGTGGGGTTGGGGTTAGGGTTGGTGTTGGGGTTGGGGTTGGGTTGGGTTTGGGGTTGGGGTTGGGATGGTTGGGATTAGGGTTCGGGTTGGCGTTACTCTTGCTTTTTGGTTGGGGTGGAGTTTAGGGTTGGGGGTTGGGGGTTTTAGTTAGGGGTTTGGGGTTGGGGGTTTTAGTTGAGGGTTGGGGTTGGGGTTGGGGGTGAGGTTTGGGGTTTGAGTTAGGGATTATGGTTAGCGTTGGAGTTAGGGGTTAGTGTTGGGGTTACGGTTGGGGGTTGGAGTTGGGGTCAGTGTCGGGGTCCGGGGTTTAGGGTTAGGGGTTAGCATTAGGGGTTAATGTTGGCGTTGGGGTTGCGATAGGGTTGGTGTTAAGCTGGGTAGGTGTTAGGGTTGGTGTTTGGTTTAGGATTGGGGGGTTGGGGTTGGGGTTAGGAAAGGGATAGGGTTGGGGTTGGGGGTTGGGGTCAGGGTTATGGTTTAGGGTTAGGCTTAGGGTTATTGGTTAGGATTAGGTTTAGGTTAGGGTTGGGTTAGGGGTTATGGTTAGGTTTAGGGGTTAGGGTTAGTGTTGGTGTTAGTGTTAGTGTTAGTGTTAGGGTTAGCGTTACTCTTGGGTTTG
>CAKJTW010000985.1:0-10469 GCA_917880005.1 Nanger dama
ATTAGGAGTTGGGGTTGGGGTTTAGGGGTTAGGGGTTGGGAAAGGATTTACGCTTAGGATATGTGTTAGGTTTAAACTTAGCGTTGGGTTTGGGGTTAGGACTAGGTCTAAGTTTAGGGTAGGTTTGGTAGGGTTGGCGTGGGGGTTAAAGTTAGGGTTATGGTTACAATAGGGTTAGGGCTGGGGTTGGGTAGGTTTAGGGGTTGTGGTTAATGTTAGGGTAAGGGTTGGGGGTAGTGTTAGTGTTGGGCTTAGGGTCAGGGTTAGGGTTAGTGTTGGGGTTAGTGCTTAGAATTAGGTTTAGGTTTGGGGTTAGTTTTTGGGTAAAGTTACAGTTAGGTTTTGTGTTAGGGTTAGGGTTAGGTTTAGTGTCAGGTTCAGGTCAGGGTTTAGGGTTAGGGGTTAGGGTTAGGGTTAGCATTAGCGTTAGGGTTAACATTAGGGTTAGGGTTAAGGTTAGGTTTAGGGGTTGGGTTAGTGTTAAGGTTAGGTTTAGGGGTTAGGGATAGGGTTAGGGGTAGGGTTAGGTTTAAGTTAGGAGTTGGGGTTGGGGTTTCGGGTTGGGTTGGGGTTAGGGGTTAGGGGTTAGGGGTTGGGGTTGGGGTTAGGGTTAGGGGTTTGGTTACCGTTAGGGTTAGGGTTAGGATTTGGTTTAGGGTTGGGGTTAGTGTTAGTGTTAGGGATATGGTTCGGGCTGGAATAGGTTTGGTGGGGCTGTGCCCGGGCTGGGGCTAGGAGCTAGAGCTAGGGTTATGGTTATGGTTAGTGTTTAGTATTATGATTAAGAGTTAGGAGTAAGGTTAGGGATGGGATTAGGGGTTAGGGTTGAGTTAGTTTTAGGATTAAGGTTGGGTTAGTGATTAGGATTAGGTTTGGGGTTGGGTTTAGGGTTGGGGCTGAGGAAAAGTTTAGGCTTAGGATATGTGTTAACGTTAAAGTTAGGGGTTGGGTTTAGAGTTGGGCCTATGGCTGGGTATAGGGTAGGTTTAGAGTAGGGTTGAGCGTTGGGGTTAGGTTTGGGGTTAGGATTAGCGTTACTATTAGGTTTACTGTTGGGAGGTTATGTTTAGGGTTATAATTAGAATAATGTTAGGCTATAGTTAGCAGAATAATTTAAAGGAATTTTGGTTAGTGTTAGGATTGGTATTAGTCCTAAAGCTTTTAAGTTTAAGTAAAGGTTAGTTTTAGTGTTAGGAGTTAGAATTGGGAGTTATGATTTAAGGTTTAATAATAAGTTATAGTTATAGGTAGGAAATAACATGCAGGTAGGTTTGGGGTTGGGGTTGGGGTTGGGGACAAGGTTACAGTAGGGATGGGGGTAGGGGTAGGTAGGGTGGGGGTTGGGTTTAAATGGGTTAGGGTTGGGGTGAGGGTTGGGGTTCGGTTAGGGTTGATGTTAGGTTTGGGAGGGTTAGGGTTTGGGGTTGGGGGTTGAGGGTTAGGTGGTTGGGGTTAGGGTTAGGGTTGGGTTTGGGTGGTAGGTTAGGGTTGGGGTTGGGGTTATGGTTATGGTTAGGGGTTGGGGTTTGGAGTGGGGTTAGTTTTATTGGTTAGGATTAGGGTTAGGATTAGGGTGGGGTAGGGGTTACAGTTGGGGTTAGGGGTTGGGGTTATGGTTGGATTAGGGTTATGGTTCAGGTTGGGGTTGGGGTTAGCGTTGGGATTGGGGTTATGGTTGGGATTGGGGTTGGGGTTCGGGTTGGGATTGTGGTTGGGGTTAGAGTTGGGTTGGGTATAGGGTCAGGGTAGGGTTGGTGTTGGGGTTGGGGTTTAGAGTGGGTTGGGGTTAGGGGTTAGGTTGGGTTAGGGTTGGGGTTGGGGTTTGGGTAAACATTCCGGTTAGGTTTAGTGTTAGGGTTAGGGTTAGGTTTAGGGGTCAGGGTCAGGGTCAGGGTTTGGGGTTAGGTTTAGCATTAATGTTAGTTATAGCATTACTGTTAACATTAGGGGTTAGGGCTGGGGTTGGTTTTGGGGTTGGTGTTAGTGTTAGGGTTGGGGTTAGATGTTGGGGATAGGGTAAGGGTGGGGGTTGGGGGTTAGGGATATGTTACGGTTAGTGATGGGGTTGGGGTTAGGTGTGGGGTTGGGGTTGGTGTTAGGGTGGGTTTGTGGTTGGGGTTAGGGTTGGGGGTTAGGGTTAGGGTTAGGGTTTAGGGGTTGATTGGGTTTGAGGGATGGATTTGGGGTTAGGGTTTAGTTTGGGGTTATGGTTATGGCTAGGGGTTGGGCTTAGGGTGGGTGAGGAGGTAGGGTTGGGTTTAGGGTTAGGATTAGGGTTAGGGGTTGGTGGGGGTTACTGTTAGGGTTGGGGTTAGGGTTAGGGTTAGCGTTACGGTTGGTGTTAGGTTTAGGGTTAGGATTAAGTTAGTGTTACTCTTAGGTTTTGGGTTAGAAGAGTTTTGGGGTTAGGTTTAGGGGTTAGGGTTAGGTGTTAGTGTTAGTTTAGGGTTAGGGTTGGGGTTGGGGTTAGGTTTGGGGTTGGGGTTAGGGTTGGGATTGGGGTTGGGGTTGGGGTTGGGATTGTGGTTTGGGGTTATGGTTTGGGTTGGGGTTAGGATAAGGTTTGGGTTTAGGTTAGCGTTTGGGTTGGGGTTGGCTTTAGGTTTAGGGTTGGTGTTAGTGTTAGGGTTGGGGTTAGTGTTTGGTTTAGGGTTAGGGGTTAGGGTTTGCTTTAGGGTCAGGGGTTAGGGTTAGGGTAGGTTTTGGGTTGGGTTTGGTTTATGGTTAGGGTTAGTATTAGGGTTAGGTGTTTTGGTTAGGGTTAGGAATAGGACTAGCGGTTAGAGTTGGGGTTAGGGTATAAGGTCAGGTTTAGGGTTAGTGTTAGTGTTAAGGTTTGGGATTAGGGTTAGTGTTAGGGTTACAATTTAGGATAAACGTTACGGTTGGGTTTACTGTTAGGGTTAGGGTTAGGTTTAGGGTCAGGGTCAGGGTCAGGGTTTACGGTTAGCGTTAGCAATAGAGTTAGCGTTAGCGTTAGGATTAGGGCTGGGGTTGGGTTTTGGGGTTAATGTTGGTGTTGGGGTTGGGTGTTAAGGATAGGGTTAGGGTTGGGGTAAGGGGTTGGGGGTTAGGGTTAGGGTTTAGGGTTTAGGGTTAGTGTTACTGGTTAGGATTAGGATTAGGCTTGGGGTGGGGTGGAAGGGTTACGGTTGGGGTTAGGGGTTAGGGTTAGGTTTAGGGTTAGTGTTTGGGTTGGGGTTAGGGTTAGGGATGGGATTGGGGTTGGGGTTTGGGGTAGGGTTTAGGGTTTGGGGTTGGGGGTTAGGTTGGGGTTATGGTTAGGGTAGGGGGTTGGGGTTAGGGTTAGGTTGGGGTTATGGTTGGGGGTTAGGTTTGGGGTTAGTGTTACTGGTTGGGATTGGGATTATGCTTGGGGTCGGTGGAAGGGTTACGGTTGGGGTTGGGGGTTGGGGTTAGGTTTGGGGTTAGGGTTGGGGTTAGTGTTAGGGTTAGGATTGAGGGTTAGGGTTAGTGTTACTCTTGGGTTTAGGGTTAGAAGAGATTTAATGTTAGGGTTAGGGGTTAGGGGTTGGGGGTTAGGTTTGGGGTTAGTGTTTGGGTTGGGGTTAGGGGTTGAGGTCACGTTGAGGTTTCGGGATGGGGTTAGGGTTAGGGTAGTGTTGGGGTTAGGGTTAGGTTTGCGGTTGGGGTTAGTGTTAGGGTTGGGATTTGGGTTAGGGTTAGGGGTTTGGTTTAGGTTTAGGTTTAGGTTAGGATTAGGGTTAGGTTTAGAGTTGGGATTTGGTTTAGGGTTAGGGATAGGGTTAGGGTTTGGGGTTTTGGTTAGGGATAGGGTTAGGGGTAAGGGTTAGGTTTAGAATTAGTTCTTAGTGTTAGGTTTTTATTAGGGTTAGGGTTAGGGTTTAGGATTTTGGTTAGGGTTAAGGTTGATGTTAGAGTTTAGGGTTAGGGTTAGGGGTTAGGTTTAGGATTAGGGTTGGGTTAGTAGTTAGGGTTGGGGTTAGTGTTAGGGTTTGGGTTAGCTTTACAGTTAGGGTTAGTGTAGGGGTTGGGGTTAGGTTTAGGGTTGGGGTTAGGGTTAGTGTTAGGGTTTGGGTTAGGCCTTACAGTTAGGGTTAGTGTTAGGTTTAGGGTTTAGGATTAGGGGTTGGGGTTAGGGTTAGTGTTAGGGTTAGGGGTAGGGTTGGGGTTGGGATAGGGTTGGGTGTAGGAGTAGGGTTGGGTGGGAGTTGGGGTTGGGGTTTAAGGTTAGGGTTTGGGGTTAGGGGTTGGGTTGGGGTTGGGGGTTGGGGTGTGGGGTTGGGGTTAGGGATTTGGTTACCATTAGGGTTAGTGTTGGGGTTATGGTTTGGGCTATGAATAGGTTTAGAGTACGGCTAGTGCTATGGCTGGGGATAGGGTTGGGGCTGGGGTTGGGGTTATGGTTGGTGTTTGGTGTTAGGTTGAGGTTAGGGTGAGGTTAAATATGGGGTTAGGGGTTGGGGTTAGAGTTAGTGTTAGGATAAGGTTAGGGTTAGTGATTAGGGTTGGGGTTGGGGGTTGGGGTTGGGGGCTGAGGAAGAATTTAGGCTTGGGATGTGTGTTGAGGTTAAAGTTGGGGTTAGGGTTAGGAGTTAGGCCTGGGAGCTGGGGTTAAGGGGGTAGGTTTAGGGGTGGGGTTGGCGTTGGGGTTGGGTTTGGGGTTGAGGTTGGCGTTACTATTAGGTTTCCTGTTTAGAGAGTTGGGTTTGGGGTTATGATTAGAATAGTGTTGGGCTACGGTTGGGGATAGGTTTAGGGGTTGTGGTTAGTGTTAGGGTTAGGGTTTAGTGCTGGGGCTGTGTTGGGTTTAGGTAAGGGTTAGTGTTTGGTGTTAAGGTTAGGGTTGGGGTTATGGTTTGGGGTTTAGTGATAGGGTTATGGTTATGGGTAGGAGTAGCTGTGCAGGTGGGTTTAGGGGTTGTGGTTAGGGTTAGGGACAAGGTTATGGTAGGATAGGGGTAGGGGGTAGGGTAGGGTTGGGGTTAGGTTTAGATGAGTTGAGGTTGGGTGGGGTTAGGGTTCGGTTGGGGGTTAGTGTTAGGTTAGGGGTTAGGGTTAGGGGTTAGGGTTAGTGTTAGGGTTGGGTTAGGGGTTGGGGGTTGGGGTTGGGAGCTGGGGTTGGGGGTTAGGGTTAGGTTTGGGGTTAGGGTTGGGGAGGAGTTTGGGGTTGGGATATGTGTTGGGGTTATAGTTGGGGTTGGGGTTGGAGTTAGGCCTGGGGCTGGGATTGGGGTTAGGGTGGGTTTAGGGTAGGGTTAGGGTTAGGGTTGGGGTTATGGTTGGGGTTGGGTTTAGGGTTGGGGTTGGGGTTGGGGTTAGAGTTGGGTTTAGGGTTGGGGTTGGGGGTTGGGGTTAGGAGTTAGGGTTAGGGGTTAGGGTTATGGTTAGGGTTAGCGTTGGGGTTGGGGTTGGCGTTGGGATTCAGGTTAGGGTTGGGGTTGGGGTTGGGGCTTGGGTTGGGGTTAGGGGTTGGGGTTGGGGTAGGGGTTACTGTTGGGTTTAGGGGTTAGGGGGGTTGGCATTAGGGTTGGTGTTAGGTTTAGGGTTGGGATTAAGGTTAGTGTTACTCTTAGGTTTGGGTTGGAAGGAGTTTTGGGGTTGGGTTTCGGGTTGGGGTTGGGTGTTAGTGTTGAGTTTAGGTTTAGGATTGGGGTTGGGGTTGGGTTTGGGGTTGGGGTTGGGGTTGGGATTGGGGTTGGGGTTGGGGTTGGGATTGTGGTTGAGGTTATGGTTTGGGTTGGGGATTGGGTTGGGTTTGGGGTTAGGTTAGCTTTTGGGTTTGGGTTGGGGTTAGGGTTAGGGTTGGTGTTAGTGTTAGGGAGTAGGGTTAGTGTTTAGTTTGGGGTTGGGGTTGGGGTTTGCTTTGGGGTCAGGGTTAGGGTTGGGGTAAGGTTTGGGGTTAGGGTTTGGTTTATGGTTGGGGTTAGTATTAGGGTTAGGGGTTTTGGTTAGGGTTAGGAATAGGAGTTAGCGGTTAGGGGTTAGGGTTAGGGTATAGGTCAGGTTTAGGGTTAGTGTTAGTGTTAGGTTTAGGAGTAGAGTTAGTGTTAGGGTTACAATTTAGGGTAAACGTTGCAGTTGGGTTTACTGTTAGGGTTGGGGTTAGCATTAGGTTGAGCGTTAGCATTAGGGTTAGGGGCTAGGTTTGGGTTTAGGGGTTGGTGTTGGTATTGGGGTTAGGGTTAGGTGTTGGGGATAGGGTTAGGGTTGGGGTTAGGGGTTAGGGATAGTGTTGCGGTTAGTGTGAGGTTGGGGTTGGGGGTTGGGGTTGGGGTTGGGATTGGTGTTAGGGTTGGGTTTGTGGTTAAGGTTAGGGTTGGGGGTTAGGGGTTAGGGTTAGGGGTTGGTTGGTTTAGGGATGGAGTTGGGGTTAGGTTTGAGTTTTGGGGTCATGGTTGGGGCTAGGGATAGGGTTAGGGGTTAGGGTGGGGGTAAAGTTAGGGGTTGGGGTTGGGGTTTGGGGTTAGGGTTAGGGTTGGGGTAGGGTTACTGTTAGGGTTGGGGGTTAGGGGTTAGGGTTGGCGTTGGGGTTGGTGTTAGGTTTAGGGTTGGGGTTAAGGTTATTTTACTCTTAGGTTTTGGGTTAGAAATGTTTGGGGTTGGGTTTGGGGTTGGGTTAGGTGTTAGTGTTAGGTTTAGGGTTAGGGTTGGGGGTTGGGATTAGGGTTGGGATTGTGGTTGGGGTTTTGATTGTGGTTGGGGTTAGGTTTGGGATTGGGCTTGGTGTTGGGGTTGGGTTGGTGGTTGGGTTTAGGGGTTGGGGTTGGGGTTGGGGTTGGGGTTGGGTTTAGGGTTAGGGATGGGGTTGTGGTTAGGTTTGGGGTAGGGGTTAGGTTTAGGGTTAGGGTTAGGGTTATGGTTAAGGGTAAGGGTTAGGGTTAGGGTTGGGGGTTAGGAGGTTAGGGGTTAGCGTTGGGGTAGGGGTTTAGGTTTGGGGTTAGTGTTACTGGTTAGGATTAGGATTAGGCTTGGGGTTAGTGTTACTCTTGGGTTTGGGGTTAGAGAGTTTAGTGTTGGGGTTAGGGTTAGGGGTTGGGGTTAGGTGTTGGGGTTGGGTTTAGAGTTAGTGTTTGGGTTGGGGTTGGGGTTGAGGTGACGTTGGGTTTCGGGATTGGTTAGGGTTAGGGGTTGTGTTGGGGGTTAGGGTTAGGTTTGCGGTTGGGGGTTAGTGTTAGGGTTGGGGTTTGGGTTGGGGTTAGGGTTTGGTTTAGGTTTGGGTTTGGGTTAGGATTAGGGGTTAGGTTTGAGTTAGGGTTTGGTTTGGGGTTAGGGATGGGGTTGGGTTTGGGGTTTTGGTCAGGGGTTAGGTTTAGGGGTTATGGTTGGGTTTGGAGTGGGGCTTGGGGTTAGGTTTAGGATTAGGGTTGGGGTTAGGGTTTGGGATTTTGGTTAGGGTTAAGGTTAGTGTTAGAGTTTAGGGTTAGGGGTTAGGTTTAGGGTTAGGTTTAGGATTAGGGTTGGGTTAGGGGTTAGTGATAGGGTTAGTGTTAGGGTTGAGGTTGCACTTACAGTTGGGGTTAGTGTTGGGGTTTGGGTTGGGTTTAGGGTTGGGGTTAGGGGTTAGTGTTGGGGTTTGGGGTTAGCCTTACAGTTAGGGGTTGTGTTGGGGTTGGGTTTGGGATTGGGGTTGGGGTTAGGTTTAGTGTTAGTGTGTTAGTGTTAGGGTTAGGGGTTAGGGGTTAGGGATAGGGTTATGTGTGGAGGGTTGGGTTAGGAGTTGGGGTTAGGTTTAAGTTGGGTTTGGAGTTTGGGTTAGGGTTAGGGTTAGGGGTTAGTGTGGGGTTTGGGGGTTGGGATTTGGTTACCGTAGGGGTTAGTGTTGGGGTTATGGTTTGGGTTGAAATAGGTTTGGAATTACGGCTGGTGCTATGGCTGGGGATTGGGGCTATGGCTGGGGTTGGTGTTATGGTTAGTGTTTAGTGTTAGGTTAAGGTTGGGGTGAGGTTGGGGATAGGGTTGGGGGTTGGGGTTGGAAGTTAGTGTTAGGATTAGGTTAGGGTTGGTGATTGGGGTTAGGGTTGAGGGTTTGGGGTTAGGAGCTGAGGAAAGAGTTTGAGCTTAGGATATGTGTTGAGTTAAAGTTAGGGTTACGGTTAAGTTAGGCCTAGGGATAGGGTTAGGGTAGGTTTAGGGGTAGGGTTGGCGTTGGGGTTTGGGTTTGGGGTTAGGATTAGCGTTACTATTGGGTTTACTGTTATAGAGAGTTAGGTTTAGGGTTATGATTAGAATAGTGTTGGGCTACGGTTAGGGATAGGTTTAGGGGTTTGTGGTTAGTGTTAGGGTTGGGGTTAGTGCTAGGGCTGTGTTAGGTTTAAGGTAAGGGTTAGTGTTTGGTGTTAAGGTTAGGGTTGGGGTTATGGTTTAGGGTTTAGTGTTAGGGTTATGGTTATGGGTAGGGAGTAGCTGTGCAGGTGGGTTTAGGAGTTGTGGTTGAGGTTAGGGACAAGGTTACGGTAGAGGATAGGGGTAGGGGTAGGGGGTGGGGTTGGGGTTGGGTTTAGATGAGTTAGGGGTTAGGGTGGGGTTGGGGTTCAGTTAGGGGGTTAGTGTTATGGTTTAGGGTTGGGGTTAGTGGTTGGGGTTGGTGTTAGGGTTACGGTTGGGGTTAGGGTTGGGGTTGGGTCTAGGGTTGGGGTTAGGGGTTAGGTTTGGGGTTGGGGTTAGGAAGAGTTTGGGGTTGGGATATGTGTTAGGGTTATAGTTGGGGTTAGGGTTGGGGGTTGGGCCTGGAGCTGGGGTTAGGGGTTAGGGTAGGGGAGGGGTAGGGTTACGGTTGGGGTTAGGGGTTGGGAGTTGCGGTTGGGGTTGGTTTGGGGTGCGGTTGGGGTTGGGGGTTAGGGTTGGGGTTGGGGATAGGGTTGGGGGTTGGGGTTGGGGTTGGGTGTGGGGTTGGGGTTGGGGTTAGGGGTTATGTTTGGGGGTAGGGGTTTGGGTTTGGAGTGGGGTTGGTGTTTTGGTTAGGATTAGGGGTTAGAGTTGGGGTTGGGGTAGGGGTTAGGGTTGGGGTTGGGGTTGGGTTTATGGTTAGGAGTTAGAGTTGGGGTTAGCGTTGGGGTTGGGGGTTGGCGTTGGGATTTTTGTTTAGGGTTGAGATTGAGGTTGGGGTTTGGGTTGGGATTGTGGTTGGGGGTTGGGTTATAGGGTCAGGGTAGGGTTAGTGTTAGGGTTAGGATTTAGGATTAGGGTTAGGGTTAGGGTTAGGGGTTAGGGTTAGGTTTTGGGTAAGCTTTCCGGTTAGGTTTAGTGTTAGGGTTAGGGTTGGTTTAGGGTGGGGTCAGGGTCAGGGGTTTGGGTTAGGTTTAGCATTAGTTTAGCATTATCGTTAGTGTTAGCATTATGTTTAGGGCTGGGGTTAGGTTTAGGGGTTAGGGTTACTGTTAGGTTTAGGGTTAGATGTTAGGGATAGGGTTGGGTTTGGGTTAGGAGTTAGGGATAGTGTTACAGGGATGGTGTTACAGTTAGTGTTTAGGGGTTGGGGTTGGGGTTAGGGGTGGGGTTGGGGTTGGTGTTACGGTTGAGTTTGTGGTTGGAGTTAAGGTTGGGTTTAGGGTTAGGGTTAGGGTTAGGGGTTGGATTTAGGTTTAGGGATGGAGGTTGGGGTTAGGTTTAGTTTTGGGGTTATGGTTATGGCTAGGGGGTTGGGTTAGGGGTTAGGGTGAGGGTGGGGTTGGGGTTAGGGTTGGGGTTGGGGGTGGGGTTACTGTTAGGAGTTAGGGGTTAGGGTTAGGGTTAGCGTTAGGGGTTGGGGGTTAAGTTTAGGGTTAGAGATTAGGTCAGTATTACTCTTAGGTTTGAAGTTAGAAAGTTTGGGTTGGGTTTCGGGTTAGGGTTAGGTGTTGGTGTTAGGTACTGGGGTTGGGTTGGGGTTGGGGTTAGGTTTGGGGTTGGGGTAGGGATGGGATTGGGGGTTGGGGGTTAGGGTTGGGATTGTGGTTGGGGGTTATGGTTTGGGTTGGGGGTTAGGATTTGGTTTTAGTTGGGTTAGTGTTTGGGTTGGGGTTGGGGTTATGGTTAGGGTTGGTGTTAGTGTTAGGGGTTGGGGGTTGGTGTTTGGTTTAGGGTTGGGTTAGGGTTTTGTTTTGGGGTCGGGGGTTAGGGTTGGTGGAGGTTGGGGGTTAGGGTTTGGTTTATGGTTGGGGTTAGTATTGGGGGTAGGGGTTTTGGTTAGGGTTGGGAATAGGATTAGCGGTTAGGGTTGGGGGTTGGGGGTATAGGTCAGGTTTGGGATTGAGTGTTAGTGTTAGGGTTTGGGATTAGAGTTGTATTGGGGTTACAATTTGGGGTAAATGTTTCGGTTAGGTTTACTGTTAGGGGTTGGGGTTGGGTTTGGGGTCATGATCAGGGTCAGGGTTTAGGGTTAGGGTTAGCATTAGGGTTAGCGTTAGCATTAGGGTTAGGGCTAGGTTTAGGTTTATGGGTTGGTGTTAGTGTTAGGGTTGGGTTAGGTTTCGGGATAGGGATAGGGTGAGGGTTAGGGGTTAGGG
>CAKJTW010000986.1:0-10449 GCA_917880005.1 Nanger dama
TGGGTGTGGGGTTAGCATTGGGGTTGGGGTTAGGGTTGGGGTTGGGGTTGGTGTTAGAAGCTAGGGGTTGGGGTTGGGGTTAGGGGTTGGGTTACGTGTTAGGAATTGTGTAGTTTGGTTGGGGGTTGCAGTTATGGTTAGAGTTAGGGTTTGGTTTAGTGTTAGTGTTGGGTTAGGGGGGTTTTGGGGTTAGTTTAGGGGTTGGTGGGACTGGGTTGGGAGGGCCCTTGTGGGGTTGGGTTAGGGGTTGAATTGGGTTAGTGGGATTATGTTTGGGTTTAGGGTTAGCATTACCTTTAGGGTTAGTTTTAGGTTGGGGTTAGGTTCGGGTCAGAGTCCAGGTCAGGGATTATGGTTACGTTGCATTTGTGTTAGCGTTAGCGTTGGATTTGCGTTAATTGGAGTTGGGGGTTGGGTGAGGATTAGGGTTAGTGTTGGGTTAGGTTTATGGGTTGGGGTTGGGATTAGGAGTTATGGATAGGGTTGGTTTAGGTTTGGGTTGAGGTTGTGGTTAGCGTTGGGTTGGGTTTAGGGTTGGGATTGGGGTTGGGTTGGGTTAGCATAGGTTAGGTTTGGGGTTGGGGTTTGAGTTAGGGGTTAGGGTTAGGGGTTGGGGTTAGGTTTAGGGTTGGTGTTGGGGTTAGAGTTAGGAGTTGGGGCTAGGGTTGGGATTTGGGGTTAGTGTTAGGGTTATGTTTAGGGTTGGGGTTAGTGTTAGCGTTGGGTGGGGTGGGGTTGGGGTTGGGGTTGGGGTTAGGGGTTTGGTTACTGTTAAGGTTAGGGTTAGGTTTGGTTTAGGGTTGGGTTGGGTTAGTGTTGGGTTATGGTTCCGGGCTAGGAATAAGTTTAGTAGGAGCTGAGTCTGAGCTGGGAAGCTGGAGCTGGGAGTTATGGTTATGGTTGGTCTTAGTATTATGGTTGGGTTGGAGTGGGTGGGCCGATTAGGGGTGGGTTAGGGTTGGTTTTAGGATTAGGTTAGGGTTAGTGATTAGGGTTGGGGTTGGGGTTGAGGTTTGGGGTTGGGTCTAGGGAAATAGTTTGAGCTTGGGACATGTGTTGGGGTTAAGTTGGGGTTGGGGGTTAGAGTTGGGCCTGGGGCTGGGGTTGGGGTAGGTTTGGGGTGGGGTTGGCTTTGAGGTTAGGTTTGGAGTTAGGGTTAGCGTTACTATTAGGTTTACTGTTATAGAGGTTGGTTTGGGGTTATGATTAGAATAGTGTTGGGCTACAGTTGAGATAGGTTTGGGTTGTGGTTAGTGTTAGTGGTAGGGTTAGTGCAAGGGTTGGGTTGGGGTTAGGTAAGGGTTGGTGTTTAGTGGTAGGGTTAGGGTTTGGGTTATGGTTTAGGGTTTAGGGATAGGGTTATGGTTATGGGTAGGAGTAGCTGTGCGGGTATGTTTAGGGGTTGTGGTTAAGGTTAGGGACAAGCTTACAGTAGGGATAGGGGTAGGGAAGTAGGGTTGGGGTTAGGTTTAGATGAGTTAGGGTTAGCTGGGTTAGGGTTAGGGTTAGGGGTTTTGGTTAGGGGTAAGTGTTAGGGGTTGGGTTAGGGGTTAGGGGTTGGTGTTAGGATTAGATGTTAGGGTTGGGTTAGTTGGGGTTATGGTTACGGTTGGTGTTGGGGTTGGGGTTGGGATTGGGGTCGGGGTCGGGGTCGGGGTCAGGGTCAGGGTCAGGAAGTCAGGGTCAGGGTTTAGGGTTAGCTTTAGTGTTAGGATTAGCTGGTTGGGGTTGGGTTGGTTGGGGGTTAGTGTTAGGTTTGGGGTTAGGGTGGTTAGGGGTTGGGGTTAGTGTTGGGGTGGGGTTGGGGTTAGGGTTGGGGGTTAGGGTTAGGGTTGGGGTTGGGGTTTGGGTTTGGGGTTGGGGTTATGGTAATTTAGGGTTGGGGTTATGGTTAGGATTGGTGTTGGGTTTAGTGTTTGGGTTTAGTTGGGGTTAGGGTTAGGATTAGGGGTTTTTGTTAGGGTTATGGTTGGGTTAGGGGTTGGGTTTAGGGTTTGGGTTAGGTTTGGGGTTAGCGTTAGGGTTAGGATTAGTGTTGGTTTTGGGTTAGGCTTGGGTCAAGGTCAGGTCGGGGTTGGGAATTGGTTTAGGGTTAGGGTTGGGGTTGGGGTTGGGTTGGGGTTGGGGTAGGGTTGGGTTTGGGGTTGGGGTTAGGGTTGGGATTGGTTGGGGGTTGGGTTGAGATTGTGGTTGGGGTTGGGTTTGGGTTGGGGTTAGTGTTGGGATGGGTTATTTGGGATGGGGAAAATTTAGACTTAGGATATGGAAGGGGGAGGGAAGTTGGGCCTAGGGCTAGGTTTAGGTTAGGTTTAGTGTAAGCTTGGCTGGGGTTAGGTGTGAGCCAAGGTTAGCGTTACTATTATATTTATTCTTATGAGGGTTGGTTAAGTGTTATGTTTGAAATAAGTTTAGGACTCGGGTTAGGGGGCAGGTTTGGGGTTGTGGTTAGTGTTAGGGTAAGGTTATTGTTGGGGTTGTGTTGGGGTAAGGTAAGGGTTAGTGTTTGGGGTTAGGGTTGGGGGTAAGGGTTAGGGTTAGGATTAGGGGTTATGGTTAGGATTAGGGTTAGTTGTAGGTGTTAGGGTTAGGGTTACGGATCAGGGTGAGGTTAGTGTTGGGTTGGTGTTCAGGATTAGGGTTAGTTAGGGATAAGGGTTTAGGGTAACGTATGTTGGGTTTAGTGTTAGAGTTAAGGTTAGGTTAAGGTCAGGTTCAGGGTCTGGGTTTAGAGTTAGGGTTAGGGTTAGCATTAGCGGTAGGGTTCATTAGGGTTGGGTTAGGGTTGGGTTTGGGGTTGGGGTTAGTGTTAGGGTTGGGTTAGGGGTGAGGTTGGGGTGGTTTGGTGTGGTTGGGGGTTGGGTGGGGTTGGGTTGGGGTTAGGGTTGGGGAAGTTGGGTGGGATTGGGGTTGGGGGTTAGGTTTGGGATTGGGGTTGGGTTTGGGTTGTTTTGGTTTGATAGGTTGGGTTATGGTGGAATTATGTTGGGTTGGTTTAGGGTCGGTGGGGTTGGATTTTCTGGTGGGGTTAGTTAGGGATTTGGTTAGGGTAGTTGGGGTTGGGGTGTGGGTTAGGTTTAGTGTTTGTGTTAGTTAAGGTTATTTCGGGTTGGGATAGTGTTAGGTTGGGTTGGGTTAGTTGGGGTTTGGGTTTGGGGTTGGGTTAGGGTTAGGGTTAGGAAGTAGGGTAGGGTTGGGTTAGAGTGGGTTGGGATTTAATTTTGGGGTGAGGGGTGGGGGTTAGTGTTTAGTTTGAGTTGGGGTTATAGTTGCGGTGGATTAGTTTGATAGGGTTGGGGTAGGGGCTCGATTACGTTTAGGGGTTAGGGGTAATTGGGTGGGGTTGGGTTGGGGAGTTGGGGGGCGGTTGGTGTTGGTGTTGGGGTAGGGGGGGGGGGGGGTTCGGGGGGGGGGGGGGGGGGGGGGGGGGGGGGGGGGGGAGGGGCAGGGTTAGGGGTTAGTTTGGGGTTAGGGGTGGTATTTGGGATTAGGTGGGTTAGAGATAGGATTGGAGTAACATTGCAGCCAGGTATTAAGTTGGGGTTGGGGGTTAAGTTTGGGGTCGGTAAGGTTGGGTCCGAGTTTAAGGTTCAAGTTTAAGGTAAGGGTGAGGCGATAGCTAGTGTTAGTGTTGGTGTTGGGTTGGGGTTTGGTTTGGGTTAGGGTTGGGTTGGGGTTCGGTTTATGTGTTGGGGTTGATTGGGGTTGGGGTTTGTGGGATTACGAAAGGTTTAGGTGCGGTTGGGGTTGGGGTTTGGGGTGAGAGTTGATGTTAGGGTTAGAATTTGGGATTGGGGTTAGGTTAGGTTAGGGTTTAGGGGTAAACTTACAGTTGAATTAGCTTAGGGTTGAGGTTATGTTAAGTTCAGGGTTGGGTCAGTGTTTGGGTTAGAGTTAGCGTTAGGATTAGCGTTATCGTTGGGGTAAGTGTTCGGTTTGGGTTGGGGTTGGGGTCAGTATTAGGGTTAGGGGTTAGTGTTGGGGATAGAGATAGGGTTGGGTTAGGGTTGGGTTGGGTTGGGTTTAGGGTTGGGGTTGGGGGTTAGGGTTTGAATTGGTTGGTGTTGGGGTTGGGATTGTGGTTGGGGGTTAGAGGTACGTTTGGGAGGGGTTAGGGTTGGGGTTGTGGTTGGTGTTATGGTTGGGGTTGGGGGTTGGGTTTGGGGGTTGGGGTAGTGTTGGGGTTGGTTTAGAGTTAGGGTTAGTATTAGGGTTGGGGTTGGGGTTGGGGTTGCGGTGGGGTGGGGTGGGTGGTAGGGTTAGGGTTAGGGGTTGGGTTTAGGGATTTGGGGTGAGTGTTAGGTTAGTTTGGGGTTAGGGTTGGGATTGGGGTTAGGTTTAGTTTGGGGTTGGAGTTGGGGTTGGGGTTGATGTTGGGTTTCCAGGGTTAGGGTTGTGGGGGGGGGTTGGGTTTAGGGTTGGGTAGGGTTTGGGGTTAGCGTTATGGTTGGGTTAGGGTTAGTGTCAGAGTCCAGGTCAGGGTTTAGTGTTAGGGTTAACCGTGGGGTTAGCGTTAGCATTAGAGTTAGCGTTGGTTAGCGTTAGGGTGGGGTTGGCTTGGGGTTTGGGTGTTGTTGTTAGTGTTAGGTTTGGGGTTGGTTTGGAGCTTAGGGGTTATGGTTGGGTTGGGTTTGGGGTTGGTTAGGTTAGGGTTAGGGGTTAGTGTTTGGGGTTAGTGTTACAGTTATGGTAAGTGTTAGGGTTGGGGGTTAGTGTTAGGGTCAGTATCAGGGTCAGGGGTTTAGGTTTAGGGATTAGCGTTACGGTTAGCGTTAGCGTTGAGTTGGGCCCAGGATTGGGATTGGGGTTGGTGGGTTAGGGGTTGGGAGTTTAGTGTTAGGGTTGGAGATTGAAGTGTTAGGGTTAAGTGTTTGAGTTAGAGAATTAAGACTGGGGCCAAAGTAGAGCTGAGTTAAGATTTAGTGTTAGGGTTATGTTAGTGTTAGGGTTAGGGGTTAGGTTAGTGTTAGGTTAGGGGTTGAGTTTGGGTTTGGGTTAGGGGTTGGCATGGACCCCCAGGTACAGGTTAGTTTAGTGGTGCTGGAGCTGGGGTTGGGGTTAGGTTTGGGGTGTGTTTGGGTTTGGGTTAGGTTGAGGTTGGGGGTGAGGGTTGGGGTTGGGGTTGGGTGCGAGTTATTGGTAGGGGTTAAGGGGTTGTATTAGGGTTAGGAAGTAGTGGTATGGGGATGGGTTGGGGTAGGGGTTAAGTTTGGAGCTGCTCGTTGGGGTTAAGTTTGTTGTTAGGGGTTGGTAGGGGTTATGTTTCAGGTTGGGAGCTGAATGAGGGTTTACGCTAGGCCTGGTCTGGGAAGCAATGAATGGGCTTAGACTGGGGTTACGGTTAGCGTTGGCTGGGTTAGGGTATGGTTTTGGTTTATGGTTTAGTGTTTGGGGTTGGGAAGTTGGGGTTGGGGTTAGGGGATTATCCAGTTATGGGAAGGGGTTACGGGTGGTGGTTGGAGTTAGTGTTGGGGTTGGGGTTTGGTTGCGGTTGAGGTTAGGGTTAGGGGTTTATGGTTTAGGGTTAGAGTAAGGGTGGTTAGGGTTGAGGATAGGTTAGGGTTAGGTCCAAGTTAGGTTGGGTTTGGGGTGGGGATTGGGGATACGGGTAGGATGGGTTGGGGTCAGGGTTTTGGGTTGGCTTTCTGGTTAGGGTTGGGTTGGGCTAGGTTAGGTTCAGAAATGGTGCCTGACTGGGGCTCGGGTAGGTGTGGGGTTGGGATTTGGGGTTGGTGTTGGTTTGGGGTTTAATGTTGGGGTTAGTGTTGGTTTAGGGTTTAATGTTAGGTTGGGTGGTCGGTTAGGGTTGGGTTGGGTTAGGTTTCGGGTTGAGTTGGGGTTAGGTGTGGGTTTATGGTTAGGTCAGGGGTTGAGTTTAGTAGTTGGTTTGGGGTTGAATTAGATTGGGGTTGGGGTTAGGTTAGGGGTCGGTTTGGAGCTTGTCTTAGGTTGGTTAGGTTAGTTTGGTTTTTTAGTTAGGTTTAAGTGGTTTGATTAGGTGGGTTTTGATATAGGGTTAGGGTTGGGTTGGTTAAGATTAGCCATTTGGGTTAGTATTAAAGTTCAGGTTTAAATTTAAAATTAGGGTTAAATATTGTTAGATTTAGAATTAAGTTAGCTATATTTAAATGGAGCTAGATAAGGATATAATTGGGCTGAGCAAGCTTCTTTAGAGCTAGAGATTACAATTAGAGTTAGGGATAGAGATTAGGAGTAAAGTTACAATTAGATTAGGTTAGGGTTAGTATTTAGATTAGAGACCAAGGTTGTGTTAGAATTTGGTTTAGATGGGTTGGGAATTAGGATTTAAAGTAGAAGGTTATGTTTAATGTTAGTTTAAGGATAGGATTAGGTTTGTGTTAGTGTTAGGGTTAAGTTATGTTTAGTGTTAGGATTATGTTGTTTGGGTTTAGGTTTGATAGATTAGCTTTAATGTTGGGTTAGTTTAGGAATAGAGGTAGGAATCGGATGGTGGTTAAAGATTAGGATTAGTGTTAAGATTAGGATTGTGTTGGGTTAAGGGTAAGGGTAGGTAGATGGGTAGTAGTAGGTTCCACGGTTTTAGACAAGTTGGGTTAGATTAGGGTTAGGGGCGTTAGGGTTGGGGTTATGGGGGGTTTCCGGTTAGGTTTAGGGTTAGTGTTGGGTTTAAGTTGGGGTTGGCATTTCAGTTGGGTTAGGTTTAGGTTTATGGTTAGGTGTTAGGGGTTAGGGATAGGGGTAGAGGAGGGGTGGAGCATTGGTTGGGGTTAGGATAGGGTGAAAGTTAGTTTGGGTGTGTTCGGTCTAGGCTGGGCTGGTGGGTTATGGATAGGGGTTTAGGGTTAAGTTAGGGTTAGGATTAGGGTTAGGGCTTAGGGTTGTGTTAGCGGTTGGGGGTTAGGGTGGGGGTCAGGGTTGGGATAAGGTTACGATGAGGCATAGATATAGGTTTTGGGATTTGGTAGGTTTATGGTTGGGTTAGTGGAGGTTGGTCTGGGGCTGGAGTCTGGGGTTGGGCCTGGGCTGGGGCTGGTTGGGGTAGGGGTTGGTTGAGTTTGGGTAAACCTAAAAGTAAGGGGTAGGGTTGGGTTACGGTTAGGTTAGGGTTAGGGGGTAGTGGTAGGGTTGGGTTATGTTTATGGTTAGGGTACGGGTAGCAGTAGGGTTAAAGGTATGTGTGGGTTAAGTTAGGGTTAGAGTCAGGGTTAGGGTTTGGTTGGGTTAGTGTTGGGGTTGGGGTTACGGTTGGGGGTTGAGTGTTGGGGTTGCAGTTGAGGGTTAGGTTGGGATTAGGGTTTGGTTTAGGGTTGGGTTTAGCGTTAGGAGTTAGTGTTAGCGCTAGGTGGTTGGGAGCTTGGCTAGGGCTGGGGTTAAGATTATGGTTGGGGTTTGGGGTTAGGTTATGGTTAAGATTGGGGTTGGGTTTGGGGTTAGTGTTAGGGTTGGTGTTAGGTTTAGGGTCAGGGGTTGGGATAAGGTTATGGTTATGGTTAGGTTTAGGGTTTAGGGTTTGGGGGTAGGGTTATGGTTGGGGTTGGTGCTAGGGGTTGGGTCTGGAGCTAGGTCTGGGGTTGGGGCTGGGCTGGAGCTGAGGTTATGGTAAGGGTTGGGTGAGTTTTAGGGTTAACCTAAGAGTAAGGGTAGGGTTGGGTTACAGTTTGGTTAGAGTTAGGGGTAGGGGGTAGGGTTGGATTAGGTTTGAGTTAGGGTAGGGGTGTGGTCAGTGGGTAAGTGGGGATGTAGGGTTGGGGTTTGGGTTGGGGTTGGGGTTTGGGGTTAGGGTTAGGGGTTAGGTTTGGGTTTACAGTCAGGGTGGAGTCAGGGTTTGGGATTAAGTTAGGGTTATTGTGCTTAATATTAATTTAATGTTAAATTTGAAGCTAAATTTGAATTTGAGATTAAAATTAGTGTTATATTAAAGTTAGAAGTAGAAATTCACGATAAATTTAGGATTAGTGTTGGGTTGGTGTTGTATTTAGGATTTAAATTGAATTAATTCTAATTAGAGTTAGAATTAAAATTAAAATTAAAAAGTTAGAGATTAGGGTAAAAGATTACGTTAAATTTAGGAATTGAATTTAAAATTAAAATTAAAATTAAAATTGTTTGGAGTTAAGTTGGGGGTTGGGGTGGGTTAGGGTTTGATTCGGTTGGATTTAGGATTAGGTTTGGGGTTATATTTAGGGTTAGGGTTAGTGTTCAAATTAGGGTTAGTGTTAGTGGTTAGGATTAGGGTTAAGAGTTGGGGTTGGGGTAGGGGTTACAGTTAGGGTTAAGGGTTGAGGTTAGGGTTAGGGTTATGGTTGGGGTTAGGGGTAAGTGTGGGGTTAGGGTTAGGGTTAGGGTTGAGGGTTAGTGTGAGGTTGAGCTATGGTTGGGGTTGGGATTGGGGTTAGGGTTGGGGTGGGGTTTGGGTTTGAGATTGGGGTGGGGGTTTGGGTTGTTATTGTGGTTGGGGGTTGGTGTTGGGGTTGCAGTTAGGGTTAGGGTTGGGGTTGGGGTATGGGGTCAGGGTAGGGTTAGTGTTGGGGTTGGGGTTTAGGATTAGGGTTAGGGTTGGGGTTACGGTTTGGGTAAAGGTTCAGGTAGGTTTAGTGTTAGGGTTAGGGTTAGGTTTAGGGTCAGGTCAGGGTCAGGGTTTAGAGTTGGGTTGCCCCAAGGGGTTAGCATTAGCATTATGTTAGCATTGGGGGGTTAGGGCTAGGGTTAGGTTTAGGGGTTGGGGGTTGGGTTGTGTTAGGGCTATGGATAGGATTGGGGCTGGGCTAGGGATAGGGTTAAGATTATGGTTGGGGTTTAGGTTTAGGGTTAGGGTTAAGTTTGGGGTTGGGATTGGGGTTGGTGTAAGGAGTTGGTGTTGGGTTTGGGGTCAAGGTTGGGAAAGGTTGCGGTTGGGGTTAGGGTTGGGTTTAGAGTTTGGGGTAGGTTTATGGTTGGGGTTAGTGCTGGGGTTATGTCTGGGGCTAGGTCTAGGGTTAGGCTGGGCTGGGCTAGGGTTATGGTAAGGGTTGGGTGAGTTTGGGTTAACCTAAAGTAAGGTAGGGTTGGGTTGGTTAGGGTTAGGGTTGGGGTGGGGGTAGGGTTGGGTTAGGTTTAGGGTTAGGGGTCGGGTAGCAGTGGGGTTAAGGTTGTGTGGGTTGGGGTTAGGGTTAGGGTCGGGGTTGGTTGGGTTGGGTTAGGGTTAGGGTTAGGGTTAGGGTTGGGGGTTCGGGTTAGGTTTAGGATTTGGTTTAGGGTTAGGGTTAGGGTTAGGGTTAGCGTTACTCTTAGCTTTAGGGGTTAGAAGGTTTGGGGTTAGGGGTTAGGGTTAGGGGTTTTGGTTGGGGTTAGTGTTAGGTTTAGAGTTAGGGGTGTTAGGGCTAGGGTTAGGGTTGGGGTTGGAGTTAGGGGTTAGGATTGGGTTTAGTGTTAGGGTTATTTTAGGGGTTAGGGGTTAGTGTTTGGGTCAGGGTCAAGGTCATGGTCAGATTCATGGTCGGGGGTTTGGGGTTAGGTTGTGGTTGGGTTAGTGTTAGGGGTGGGGTTAGGATTGCGGTTGGGGCTAGTGTTGGGGGTTGGGTTTGGGGTTAGGTTTAGGTTAGGGTTAGGGTTGTAGTGGGGTTAGGATTGGGGTTAGGGTTGGGGTTGGGATTGTTGTTGGGGTTGGGGTTTGGGGTGGTGTTAGCCTTGGGTTTGAGGTTGGGATTGTGTTTGAGTTAGGGGTTGGGGTTAGGGTTAGGGTTGAGTTGGGGTTTTAGGATTGGGGTTAGGGTTAGGGTTAGGTTGGGTTGGGGTTAGTGTGCTTAGGGTTAGGGTTAGAAGTAAGGGTTAGGGTTACCGTTGGGGTTGAAGTTAGGGTTAGGTTGGTTTGGGGTTGGGGTTGATGTTAGGGTTAGGTTTAGGGGTTAGGGTTGGGTTAAGTTGGGGTTATGGTTAGGAGTTGGTATTGAGTTACGTTAGGGTTTAGGGTTAGGGTTAGGGTTTGGGGTTTAGTTAGGGACCAAGGTTACGGTTAGTGTTAGGTTTATTGGCGTTAGGGTTGGTATTAATTTTACGAGGTTAGCATTAGGCTTAGGGTTAGGTTGGTTGCTTTGAGTTAGGGTTGGGGTTAGGGTTAGGGTTGACGGTTAGGTTTAGGATTAGGGTTAGGAGTTAGGGTTAGGGTTAAGGTTTGGTGTAGGGTTAGTGAAAGTACTTAGGGTTAGGGTTTAGGAGTATGGGTTAGGGTTACGCGTTGGGGTTAGGGTTAGGGTTTAGGGTTTGGTTTAGGGTTAGGGTTAGGTGTTAGGGTAAGGGTGAGTGGTTTGGGTTAGGGTTAGGGTTTAGGGTTATGGTTAGGGTTAGTGTTAGGGTTACGTTAGGGTTTAGGGTTAGGGTTAGGGTTAGGGGTTTTGGTTAGGGATTAGGGTTAGGGTTAGGGTTAGGGTTCACGGTTAGGGTTAGCGTTAGGAGTTGAGTATTAATGTTAGGGTTAGCATTAGGCTTAGGGTT
>CAKJTW010000987.1:0-10439 GCA_917880005.1 Nanger dama
GGTCAGGGTCAGGGATTAGGGGTTAGGGTTAGCTTTAGGATTAGCGATAGCGTTAGCGTTAGGGTTAGGGGTTAGGGGTTACGTTTAGAGTTTAGGGTTAGTGTTAGGGTTAAGGTTAGGGGTTAGGGTTAGGGGTTAGGGACAGGGTTAGGTTTAGGGTTAGGGTTGAGGTTGGGGTTAGGGTTGGTGTTGGGGTCATGGCTGGGATTGGGGTTGGGGTTAGTGGTTGGGATTGTGGTTGGGGTAAGGGTTGGTTAGGGTTGGTGCTAGGGTTAGATTAGGTTTAGGAAGTAAGGGTTAGGGTTGAGTTTAGGTTGAGTTAGGATTAATGTTGGGTTAGGGTTAGGGGTAGGGGTTAGTGTCAGGGTTGTGTTAGGGTTAGCTTTGTGGTAGGGTTAGAGCTTGGGCTGGGTTTGGTTTGGGGTGGGTGTTGGGTTTAGGGTTAGGTTAATGGGGTTGGGATTAGGGTTAGGGTTGGGGTTGGGTGGGGTTAAGGTTGGGTTTAGTGTTAGTGTTGGGGTTAGGTTTAGGGTTAGGGTTAGATGGATTTAGGATAGTGGGTTAGGGATATAGTTAGGGTTAATGTTAGGATATAGGGTTTAGGATTAGTGTGAGGGTTAAAGTTAGAGGCTAGGGATATGGTTTGGTCTCGGGATTAGGTTTAGTGTTTGGGTTATTTCAGTAAATTAGTTTTAGGTTGGTCTTTTATGTTTGGTTAGTGTTACTCTAGGGATTTTTAGAGTTAGGGTTGTTTTTGGATTATGGTTAGTTTAGGTTTGGGTTAGGTTGAGGTAGTGCTAGGGCTAGGGTTGGGATAGGTTAAAATTTTGGTTTAGGGTATCCTTTAGGGTTATGGTTAATCTTAGGGGTTAAGGTTAAGGTTAGGGTTAAAAGTATCGGTTAGGAGTAGGGTATGGTAGGGAATCGGTTAAAGTTAGTGTTAGGGTTAGTGTTTAGTTACAGTTGGGTTGGGTTTGGGGTTTGGGGTTATAGTTAAACTGGGTTTAGGGTTAGGATGGAGTCAGGGTTGGGGTTCAGAGTTAGGTTAGGGTTAAATTTAGGGATAGGGATGAGAGAAAAAGATAGTGGTATAGGTTGGGGTTCGGTTTAGAGTTATCGTTGTGTTGGGTTGGATTGGGCTGGCCTAGGTTGGGGTTTGGTTTAGGTTTAGGGTTATGTTTGTGTTAGGGTTAGCGTTACTCTTAGGTTTAGGGTTGGAAGAGGTTTAGGGTTAGTGTTAGGGTAGGGGTTTTGTTTTAGGGTTGAGTTGGGTTGAGTTTGGGGTTGGGGTTGAAGTGGGGTTAGGGTTAGGGTTACTGTTTGGGTTAGGATTGAGTGTTGAGTGTTGGGGTCAGGGTCAGGGTCAGGGGTCAGAAGTCAGGTGGAGGTTTGGGGTTGGGTTTGACGTTAGGGTTAGGTTTGGGGTTAGGATTAGAATTAGGGGGGTTAGTGTTAGGGTTAGGTTAGGGTTAGGGGTTGGAGGCTTAGTGTTGGAGGTTTAAGTTAGGTTTAGGTTGGAGTTTGGGGTTAGGTTTGAGTTGTGTTAGGTGAGGATAGGGTTAAGGGTTAAGTTTGAGGTTGAGTTTTAGGGTTATTGTAGGGGTTAGGGTTATGGTCAGGGATTGTGTTGGGTTTGGGGTTTTAGGGTAGGGTTAGGGTTAGGTTCGTGTTTTGTTTAGGGTTAGGGTTATTTTAAGGTTAGGTTAGGTTTGGGGTTGGGGGTTAGGGGTTAGGGATGGGGTTGGGTTGGGGGTTGGGGTTGGGGTTGGAGCATTGTTATAGTTGGGGTTATGGTTAGGGACATTATTCGGTTTTAGGGTTTAGGTTTCAGGTTAGGGTTGGGGTTAGGGTTTTGGATGGGGTTAGGTTTAGGATTAGGGGTTATGGTTGGGGTTGGGTTAGGTTAGGGTTGGGGTTAGGATTAGGGGTTAGGGTTGGGGTTATGGTTAGGGACTGGGTAGCCTGGGTGTGGTTAGTGTTGGGTTGGGGTTGGGGTTGGGGTTGGGGTCAGGGGTCAGGGTCGGAGTTTGGGGTTAGGTTTAGCATTGGGTTAGCGTTAGCGTTAGGTTAACGTTGGGGTTGGGGTTAGGCTTGGGGTTAGGGGTTGAGGTTAGTGTTAGGGGTCGGGTTTTAGGGTTAGTGTTAGGGTGGGGTTAGGATTAGGGTGAAGGTTAAGGTTAGGGTTGGGGTTGGGGTTAGGGTTCGTGTTGGGGTTAGAGTTGGAATTGTGGTTGGGCTTGTGGTTGGGATTGTGGTTCTGGTTAGGGTTGGGGTTAGTGTTAGGGTTAGAGTTGGTGTTAGGGTCAGGGTTAGGGTTATGGTTGGGATTACGTTTGGGGTTGGGGTTAGGGTTAGGAGTTAGGGTTGGAGTTAGGGTTAGGGTTATGGTTGGTCTTGGGTTGGGTTGAGTTGGGGTTAGAGTTTCGGTTAGGAGTGGTTTAAGAGTTGAGTTTAAGGTTAGTAGTTTGGTTAGGGTTAGGATAGGGTTAGTGGTTGGGTTAGGGTTGGGGTTGGTTTTAGGTTTAGTGTGCAGTTGGGTAGTTAGGGTTAGTATCAGAGTTGGGGATAGGGTTAGGTCAGGGTCCGGGTCGGGGTTTGGGGTTAGGATTGGTGTGTTAGCATTAACGTGTGTTAGGGTTGGGGTTGGGGTTGGGGTTTGGGGTTAGCCCGTTGCGGTTAGGGTTAAGTGATATTTGGGATAGATTAGTCAGGTCAGGGTCAGATTTAGGTTATTGTCAGTGTTAAGAGGACTGGGATTTAGGTTTAGGGGTTAGGTTAGTGTTGGAGTTGAGTTGGGGTTAGGGTTTAAGGTTAGGGTTGGGGGTTGGGATAGGGTTAGGTTTGCGTAGGGTCGAGGTCAGGGGTTAGGAGTTCGGGTTGGGGTTGTGGTGGGATTGGGGTTGGGGTTAGGTTTGGGTGTGGTCGGGGCAAGGGTTGGGGTTAGGGTTGGTTTGGGACAGGGTTAAGAGTTAGGGTTAGTTTGAGTTAGGAGTTAGGCTTAGGGTTTAGGTTTGGGGTTGAGCTTTAAGGTTAGGGTTAGGGTTAGGGGTTACAATTATAGTTAGGTTAGGGTTTGGTAATGCTTGAGGTTAGGGTTACATTTTTAGTTTAGGGTTAGGTTAGGGTTAGGAATTAGTGTTAGGGTTGGCGTTAGCTTGGTGCTTAGGTTTAGCGTTATGTTTAGGGTTAGGGTTGAAGTTTGAGTGTTAGGGTTAGGGTTAGGGGTTGAGGTTATGGGTTGGGGTTAGGGTTGGGGATAGGGTTAGTGTGGGAAGTTGGGGTTGGAGGGTGCGCGGTTGGATTGGGGTTGGGTTAGGGCGCTGGGAATGGGGTTGGGGTTAGGTTTGAGATTGTGGTTGGTTTAGGGTTGGGGTTGGGGTTGGGGTTAGGGTTGGGGTTGGGGTTAGGGTTGGGGTTAGGGTTGGGGTTAGAATTAGGCTTGGTGTTGGGGTTAGGGTTATGGTTGGGGCTAGGAGTTGGGGGTTGGGGCTGGTGTTAGGGTTAGGGGTTAGGTTTAGGGTTTGGGGTTAGTGTTAGGGTTACGGTTTAGGGATAGTTGAGTTTAGGTTTGGGGTTATGATTAGGTTAGGTTTGGGTTTAGGGTTAGGGTTTGTTTAGGGTCACGGTCAGGGGTCAGGGTCAGAGTCAGGAGTCAGGATTCAGGGTTTAGGGGTTAGTTTAGCGTTAGGGTTAGCATTTGGTGGGGTTGGGGTTGGGGTTATCTTAGGGGTTGGTGTTAGGGTTGGGGTTAGGGGTGGGTGAGGGTTAGGTTTGGGGTCAGGGTTGGGGTTATGGTTGGGGTTGGTGTTGGGGTTAGGGTTAGGATCAGGAGTTAGGGTCAGTGTCTACGGGGTAGTGTCCCAGGGTTTAGGTTTAGGTTTAGTGTTAGGGTTGGCGTTGAGGTTGAGATTTAGGAGTTGGATTTAGCGTTGGGTTTAGTGTTAGTTTGGGGTTAGGGTTTGAGGGGTTAGGTTTACTGTTATGGTTAGTTTAGGATTGGGGTTGGTTTGGGTTAGGGTTAGGATTTACAGGGTTATTTAGGCTTAAGGCTGTGGTTGGGGTTAGGGTTAACTATAGAAGGTTTAGGGTTGAGTTAGTGTTGTTTAGGGTTGTAGTTGGGTTGGTGTTGGGGTTGGTACTTGGGTTGGGGTTGATTAGGGTTGGGTGGGGTCAGGGGTGGTCAGGGTAAGGTTTTGGGGTTGGGGTTGCGTTGGGATTAGCGTTAGCATTGGGGTTAACGTTGGGTTAGGGTTAGGCTTAGCGTTAGGACAGTATTTAGGTTGGGGTTGGGTTAGGAGTGTGGGGTTGGTTTCGGGTTGAGTTAGGGTTGGAGTTGGGGTTAGGGTTGGGATTGCTGTTGGGTTTATGGTTGGGATTGTGGTTCTGGTTGGTTGAGGTTTGGCACTTAGGATGGGTTGGGGTTAGTTTTAGGGTTAGCATTGTTATTGGGGGTTGGGGTTAGTGTTTCGGTTAGGATTAGGGTTGGGGTTAATGTTTGGTTTGAGGTTAGGAATTGGTATTTAGGTTGGTGTTTTGTTTAGTGTTGGGATTAGGGTTAGTGGTTTTGGTTAGGGTTGAGATAGGGTTTAGTGGTTAGGGTTAGGGTTAAGGGTTAGGGTAGTGTTAGGGGTTAGTTTGGTTCCAGGAGTTGCGTTATGGTTGGGTCGGTGATAGGTTTAGGGATAGGGTTGGAGGTCAGGGTCAGGGTCATGGTTTAGGTTGAGGGTTAGCGTTGGTGTTAGCTTCAAGTTAGATTAGCTTGGGGTTGGGATTAGGTTTTGGTTTTAGGGAGGTTGGGTTTTAGTATTGAGGGTTAGGGTTGGGTTTAGTGTGGGTTTAGCGTTGAAATTAACATAGGGTTAGATTTAAAAATTAAGGTTGAGTTTAAAATTTGGGTTAGGTAGATTATAGTTGGGATGGGGTTGTAGTTAGAGTTGGGAGTATGGTTAAATAAGGTTAGAGTTGGGGTTGATGTTGGGGGTTGGGAATCGTTAAGGAGTTAGGGTTAAAGTTTAAATTAAATTAGGGTTAATATTTAAGTTACAGGTAAATGTTAAAATTAAAGTTGAAAATTAATATAGTTAGGGTTGAGGTTGTAGTTTAATTTAGAAGTTAGATTTAAATTTAAAGTTAATGTTAGGGTTATGGTTAGGGGTTGGGTTAGGTTTAGGGGTTGTGGTTGGGGTTGGGTTAAATTACTGTTAAGCGTTACTGGTAGGGTAAGGTTAGAAAAAAGTTTAGGTTTAGGGTTAAGTTTACCAGTAAGGCTACGTTAAGGTTGGGTTTAAAGTTAGGATTAGCGTTAGTGTTGTTAGTGAGTTACAGTTGGGGGTTAGTCAGGGTTAGGGTTGTGTTAGCATTAGGGTTGGTGAAAGTATTTGGAGTTAGGGTTATAGTTAGGGTTTAGGTTTAGGAATACAAGGTGGGATATGATTATGGATAGGGGTTGTTTTAGGGTTAGGGTTACGGGTAGGGTAAGGGGTAAGGTACGGTTTGGGTGTAGGGTTAAGTTTTAGGAGAGGGTTTGGTTAACGTTTGGGTTAGGAGGATAAGTTTGGGTGTGGGGTTAGGGATAGGGTTAGGGTTTAGGCTTCAGGGTTGTGGTTGGGGGTTAGGAGGGTTGGGGCTGGGAGCTAGTGTTGGGTCAAGGGGCTAGTGCTGGGGCTGGCCCTACGGCTAGGAGCTAAGGTTAGGGTTAGGGTTGGTGTTTGGGGTTAGGGTTAGGTTTACATTTAGGATTTAGGGTTAGGGGTTATGGTTAGGGTTAGGTTGGCTCTGGTGTTGGGTTTAGGATTTGGGCTTAGGGTTAGGGTTAGGGTTGGGATAGGTTTGGGGCTAGGGTTAGGGTTAGGGTTATGTATGGACGTGGGGGGTAGCGGTAGGGAAGGAGTATGGCTAGGGGTTAGGGTTAAGTTGGGTTGGGTTAGGGGCTACGAATAGAGTTAGAAGCCAGGGATAGTGCTAGGGCCAGGGTTGAGGTCCGGGTAGGGGTTAAGTTTGGGGTTATGGTAAGGGGTGAGGGTAGGACTTGTGGTTGGGTTTAGGGTTATGGTTATGGTTGGATTAGGGTAGGTTGGGGATAGGGTGTAGAGTTTGGTGTAGGGTTTAGTGTTGGGGTTAGGGTTTAGGGGTTGGGGTTAGGTTTGGGTTTGGATTTAGGTTTAGGTTAGGGTTAGGGTTAGGCTTAGGGTTGGGGTTAGGTTTGGGGTTAGGGTATGTTAGGGGCTAGGGTTGGGGTTGAGGTTAGGATTAGGGTTGGGTATGTTTAGGGTTGGGGTTGGGGTTGGGGTTAGGGTTGGATTAGGAGTTACTGTTACTGCTGGGTTGGGGTTAGAAGACGTTTAGATTAAGAGTTAGGGTTAAAATAGGGTTAGGGTTAAGGTTAGGGTCGTGTTAGTGTTGGGATTGGGGTTTGGGTTGGGTTAGGTTTATGGTTGGCTTACTTTGGGGGTTAGGGTTGAAACAGTTTGGAGTTTAGGGTTAGGGGTTAGAATGGGGTTAGGGTTACCTTTAAGTATTAAGTTCAGTTAGTGATAAGTTTGGGGTTAGGGATAGGTTAGGGTTAGGGTTAGGGTTAGGAGAGGGTTGGGGCTGAGTTGGGGTTGGGGTTATGGTTGGGTTAGGGGTTAGCAGTAGTATGAGGAAGGGTTAGGGCTAGGGATAGGGTTAGGTCTACGGTTAGGTTTGGGGTTTGGGGATAGGGTTACAGGTAGGGATAGGGGAAGGGGTATGGCTTGGGGTTATGGTTAGGGTTAGGGTTAGAGTATGGTTAGGGTTAGGTTTGGGGTTTGGGCTTTGGGGTTAAGGTAGAGTTAGGGTTGGGGTCATGGTTAGATTTATTCTTTGGGTTAGGTTTAGAAGAGGTTTAGGTCTAGGGTTATGGTTAGAATAGAGTTAAAGTTATGATTGGGGAATTAGGGTTATAGTTTAGCATTTATGATTTAGGGTTAGGATTAGTTTAGTTTTAGGGTTAGGTTTAGGTTTGGGGTTAGGGGTTAGTATTGGGTTGGGGTTGGGCTGGGATAGGGTAGGGCTAGGGTTAGGGTTGAGGGCTAGGGATTGGGGTTACGGGTGGGGTTAGGGAAGGGTTGGCTTGGGGTTAGGGTTGCAGTTGGGGTTAGGGTTGGGTTAGGGTTAGGGTTTAGGGTTAGGGTTAGGGATAGGGTTTGGGTTGGGTTGGGTTTAGGGTTGGGGTTGGCTTTACTCTTAGGTTTGGGGTTAGAAGGTTTAGGGTTAGGGTTAGGGTTGGGTGTTTTTGGTTGGGATTAGGGTTAGTGTTAGGGTTAGGGATAAGGTAAGGGGTTAGGGGTTAGGGTTAGGGTTAGTGGTTAGGTTTAGGGTTAGGGTTGGGGGTTGGGGTTGGGGGTTAGGGTTAGGGGTTAGGGGTTGGGGTTGGGGTTAGGGGTTAGGATGGCTTTACACTTAGGTTGGGGTTGGGGTTAGGGGTTAGCTTTACTCTTGGGTTTAGGGTTAGAGAGGTTTGGGGTTGGGGTTAGGTGTTTTGGTTAAGTTGGGGTTAGTGTTGGGGTTGGGGTTAGGGGGTAAGTGTTGGGGGTTGGGGTTAGGAGTTAGGGGTTGGGGTTGGGGTTTGGTTAGGGTTAGGATTAGGGTTGAGATTAGCTTTACACTTGGTTTAGGGTTAGAAGAGGTTGGGGTTAGGGTTAGGATTTTGTTGTTTAGGGGTTAGAGTTAGGGTTAGGGTTTAGGGTTAGGGTTAGGATTGGGGTTAGGGTCGGGATCAAGGTCGGGGGTCTGGGTCAGAGGTCAGTGTCGGGGTTTGGGGTCAGGTTTATTGGGGGTTAGTGTTAGGGATGGGGTTAGGGGTTAGGGGTGGTGTTAGGTTTGGGGTTAGGATTAGGGTTGGGGTTAGGGGGTTAGGGTAAGTGTTTAGGGGTTGGGGTTGGGATTAGGGTTAGGGTTAGGTCGGGATCAGGGTCAGGGTCTGGGTCAGAGTCAGTGTCAGGGTTTAGGAGTTGGATTTATCGTTAGGGTTAATGTTAGAGTTAGGGTTAGTGTTAGTGGTTGGGTTGGGGTTAGGATTAGGAGTTAGGGTTAGGGATTAGGGTTAGGGTTGATGTTTTATTTAGGGTTAAGTTTGGGGTTGGGGGTGGGGGTTAGGGTTGGGTTGGGTTAAGGTTAGGGTTTAGAGTTAGGATTTAGGGTTATTGTAGGAGTTAGTGTTATGGTTAGGGTTAGTATTATATTTTAGGGGTTAAGATTAGTTTTAGGGTTAGGGTTAGGGTTTGGTTATGGTTGATTAAGATCACAAGTTTATGGTTTAGGGTTAAGAGTTGGGGGTTGGGTTTAAGGTTGGGGATGGAGTTAGGGTTAAGGTTCCAGAATTAAGGTTAGGGTTAGTTTTAGGGTTAGGGATTAGGGATCAGGGGTAGTGGTATGAGTTGGGGTTAGGTTTAAGGTTAGCATTGTGTTATGGTTAAGGCTAGGGCTAGGATTTTGATTCCAGAAATAGTGCCAGGCTAGGGCTACAGCTAGGTGTGGGTTAGGTTTTAGGGTCAGTGTTAGATTGGGGTTTAATGTTGGGGATGGGGTTCGGGATGGGAGTCTAGGGTTGAGGTTAGGATTTGGGTTCCCTAGGGTTAGGGTTAGGGTTAGGTTTAGTGTTAAGGTAGGGTTAGGTTTAGGTGGTTAGTGTTTAGAAGTTAGTGTTAGGATTGGGGGTTAGGGTTGAGAGTTGGGGTATGTTTGGGGGTTGTGGTTAGGCTTGGGGTTAGAGTTAGTGTTGGTGTTGTTTTAGGGTTGGGTTTAATGTTTGGGGTTTGGGTTGGTGTTGGGGAGTTTCAGGTGTAGCCTAGCCCTGGCCTACCTTAACCTAACCTAACCCAAACTCTCTTCAGCAAACCCCTAACCTACTATCCCTAATTCAACCTAATCCTAACCCAAAGCCATGAACCCTACCTCTAATCCTACCCCCTACCCCTAAGCCCTGACCCAAATCCTGCCCTAACACACCCTCAACCCAACTCTCAATCCCCCCCCAATCCCAAGGCCAACCCACCCCTAACCCAACACTAACCCTACATCACAAAAACTTACACTAACCCCATCGCCATACCTTAAACCTAACCTAACCTAATCTCACAACCCTAACCATAGCCCTAGACCCTTAAACCCTAAACCTCTAACCCTAACACTAACCCCTAAATCCTAAACACTAACATTAACCCCACCCCAAACCTAACTCTAACCCTAACCCTAACCCTAATCCTATCTCTAAACCCTAAACCAAACCCTAACCTTATCCCTACCTAAACGAACCCTAACCATAGTTCTAGTCCTAACTCTAACCATAACTTAACTTTAACCCAATAATCTATCCTAAATGACACCCTCTTTCTAACTCCTAACCTAACCCAAAACCTTAACCCTAACTCTAATCCCTAACCCTAACCCTAACACTAACTCCATTCCTAACCCGAACCCTAAACCCTAACCCTTCCCCTACCCCTCTTAACACTAACCCTAACTCCTAACCATAACCATAACATCAACACCAACCCTAACCCCTATCACTCTGTCTCTAGCCCTATCCATAGCCCTAGCACTAGTCTCCTTGCAAATTTCCTATTCATAGCTCCTTCCTAACTTTGGCTCATTACTAATCTCCTAACCCTAATCCCTAACTTCCACCTTAATTATAATTCTAAATCTATCTTATACTTTAACTTTAACCTAATTCTAACCTCAAAACCTTGAACTTTAATGATAACTCTCAATCTAACTTTAACTTAAACATAACACTTAACTCATTCCTTTCCTTAAATCAACTCCTAACTCCTAACTATATCTCGGTCTAATCCTAACTCTAATACTAAACACTAACTCCTTAACCTAAACCCTATACAAATCCCTAACCCTAACTACAACTCCTGACACTAACCACAACCCCAACCCTACCCCTAACTATACCCCCAACTCTTACTCCTAGCCTCCTAGCATAGCCCTAGTCCTAACAATATCCCTAGCTGCAGCCTTAAGCCCAGCTCCCAGCACCAACCCTCCAACCCCTAACCTCCAACCCCTAACCCAAACCCTAACTCTAACACTAACCCTAACACTAAACCCCTGAACGCTAAATGTAACACTTACCCTAACCGTAAACTCTAACCCTAACACAAATCCTAACCCAACACAAACCCTAACTCCTAACTCCTAACCCTCAACCCTAACTCCTAACCCTAAACCCAATCCTAACACAACCTAACTCTAACCCTAAACCTAACCCCTAAACCCAACACTAACCTAACACTCAACCCCAAATTCCTAAACACCAACATTAACCCTAGTACCCCAAACCCAACCTCAACCCCACCTTCTAACCCTAACCCTAAACCTAAATCTCTTATAACCCTAAACCTAACAGTAATGCTAAACCTAAAACTAAACCTGAACCCCAACCCCTAACCCTAACCTCCTAAACC
>CAKJTW010000988.1:0-10432 GCA_917880005.1 Nanger dama
GGTTAGGGGTTAGGGTTAGGGTTAGGGGTTAGGGATAGGGTTAGTGTTATGGTTAAGGATTAGGGTTAGGGTTAGGGTGAGGGGTTAGGGTTAGGGTTATGGGTTAGGGATAGGGTTAAGGTTAGGGTTAGGGTTGAGGTTGGGGTTAGGGTTGGGTTTGGGGTTAGGGTTGGGATTGGTGTTGGGGTTAGGGTTGAGATTGTGGTTGGGGGTAAGGGTTAGGTTTGAGGTTAAGGTAAGGGTTAGGGGTATGGTTGGGGTTAGGGTTACGGTTGGTTTGAGGGTTAGGGTTAGGGTTGGGGCTAGGTTTAGGGTTAGGGATGGGGTTAGATTTAGGGGTTAGGGCTAGGTTTGGGGTTAGGTTTAGGGTTACTGTTTAGGGTTAGGGTTAGTGTTAGGTTTAGGATTTGGTTTAGTGTTAGGGTTAGGGTTAGATGTTTTGCTTAGGGTTAGGTTTAGGGGTTAGGGTTAGGGTTAGGGTTGGGAGCTTAGTGTTAGGTTTAGAGTTAGGGTTTAGAGTTAGGGTTAGGGAAAGAGTTTAGGCTTAGGATATGTGTTAAGTTTAAAGTTATGGTTAGGGTTGAGAGTTAGGCCTAGGGCTAGTGTTAGAAGTAGGTTTAGGGCAGGATTGGCGTTGGGGTTAGGTTTAGGGTTAGGGTTAGCATTACTATTAGGTTTATTTTTATAGAGGGTTAGTTAAGGGTTATGATTAGAATAGCTTAGGGCTAGGGTTGGGGGTAGGTTTAGGGGTTGTGGTTATTGTTAGTGTTGGGTTAGGGGTTAAGGTAAGGGTTAGTGTTTAGTGTTAGGGTTAGGGTTATGGTTATGGTTTAGGGTTTAGTGATAGGGTTATGGCTATGGGTAGGGGTAGTGGTGCAGGTAGGTTTAGCGGTTGTGGTTAGGGATAGCGACAAGGTTACAGTTGGGTTAGGGGTAGGGGTAGAGGTAGGGTTAGGGTTAGGATTTAGACGAGTTAGGGTTAGGGTTAGAGGTTTTGGTTAGGCCTTGCTAGGTGTTGCTATGCTAGGTTAGGGGTTAGGTTATGTTAGACTAGATGTTAGGTTAGGTTAGGGTTTAGGTAATGTCTAAGTTAGAGTTAGGCTTCAGGCCAGGCTGGCGTTAGGCTAGGGGCTAGGGTCATGGTCAGGTCAGAGTCAGGTCAGAGCCAAATGTAGCCTTAGGTTAGGTTTAGGGTTAGGTTTAGGGTTAGGGTTAGCATGGGTGTTGAGGTTAGGGTTAGGTTTAGGGTTAGTGGATTGGGATGAGTGTGGGGTCAGGTTAGGTTTAGGGTTTGGTTTAGGGTTAGGGTTCTTGGGGTTTGGGGTTGGGTTGAGATTGTGGTTGGGGTTAGGGTTAGGGTTAGTGTTGGGGGTTAGGGTTAGAAGTTAGGGCTAGGGGTTAGAGATTCTGGCTGGTGTTAGGGTTAGGGGTTGGGTTATGATTTGGGGGGTTGGAGTTAGGGTTATGGTTTAGGGGTTAGGGTTGTTGTTAGGTTTAGGGGTTTGGTTTAGTGTTAGGGTTGGGTTAGATGTTTTGTGACGTTGAGTTTGGGTTAGGTTCCGGTTAGGGTTAGGCTAGGCTAAATTTAGGTTATGGTTAGGCTAGGATTAGGTTAGGCTTAGGTTAGTGTTAGGGCTTAGGGTTAGCATATTGTTAGCGTTAGTGTTAGGGTTAGGGCTAGGTTCTGGATCAGGGTGAAGGTTTAGGTTAGTGTTAGGGTTAGGTTTATGTTAGGTTTAGGTTTAGCATTACGTTTAGGTTAGTGTTAGGTTAGGGTTAGGTTCAGGATCAGGTCAGGGTTTAGGTTAGGGTTAGGGTTAGGGTTAGTGTTGGTGTTAACGTTTAGGGTTAGGCTTTGGGGTTAAGGTTAGGGTTACGGCTGGTGTTAGGATTAGGGTTAGGGTTAGGTTTAGGATTAGGTTTAAGATTAGGGCTGAAGTTTAGGGGCAGTGCTGGGCTTGGTGTTAGTGCTTGAGGTTAAACGTTTTGCTTACGGTTAGGGTAAGGTTAGGTTTGGTTTAGGGTTATTTTTAGGTTAGGGTTCGTGTTAGGTTGAGGTCGGGCCATGGATAGATTTTATAAGTGAGATTGGATTAGGCTAGGGATAGTGTTAGGTTATGGTTGGGGCTAGGGCTAGGTTTGCTGTTGGGGATAGGTAAGGTTTGCTAATAGGTTTAGAGCTAGAGTTGGTGTTAGGGTTAGTGTTAGGTTAGGTTTAGGTTAGGGTTAGGTTACGGTTTATGTTTAAGAGTTAGAAAGTTTAGGCTAAGGATTAGGCTTAGGGATTAGGGTTAGGTTAGGTTGAGGGGCTTAGGTTAGATTTAGGTTAGGTTTAGGATTAGGTTAGGTTAGGGCTAGTGTTAGGCTTTAGGTGAGCATGGTCCCAAAAATGTTAGGGTTAGGTTAATTCCAGGTCAGGGTCAGGGTTTGAGGTTAGGGTTAGGGTTAAAGTTACATTAGGGTTAGGAGTTAGGTTAGGGTTGGGGTTAGGGTTAGGTTAGTAGAAAGGATTAGGGTTAAGGGTTAGATTAGGGTCAGGTTTAGGGTTAGGATTAGGGGTTTGGTTATTGCTAAGGTTAGGGTTAAGGGTTAGGTTTGGCTCTGAGTTAGGTTAGTGGTTAGCGTTAGGGTTAGAGTTAGTGATAGGTTAGGGTTAGGGTTGGTGTCAGGTCAGGGTCAGTGTCGAGGTTTAGGTTAAGGTTAGGTTAGTTGGGGGTTGGGGCTACGAGTTGCAGTTGGTGTTAGGCTGGGAAGTTGGGGTTGAAGAAGGATTGTGTCTGGTTAGGCTGGAGTTGGGGTTAGGGTTAGTTTATGGTTTGGTTGTGTTAAGGTTAAGGTTGGGGTTAAGTTGCAGGTTAGGTTCAAGTTAGAGTTTGGTTTAGGTTTAGGTTAGGGTATTGTTAATATTTGATTTCATTTAGGTTAGGGGTTAGCTTTAGGTTAGGCTTTGGTTTAGGTTATAGTTAGGTTAGGTGTTTTGCTTAGGGTTAGAGATAGGGTTAGAGTCAGGTTAGGCTAGGGTTTAGGTAGGTTAGTTAGGGTTAGTGTTTAGACTTAGTTAGGAAATGGTTAGGGGTTAGGGACCCTGGGTTAGCGTTACGGTTAGGATTAGTGAAAGGTTAGGGGTTAGGGTTTGGCTCAGGGTCAGGGTTAGCGGTCAGGTTAGGGTCAGGGTTTGAGGTTATGGTTAAGGGGTTAGGGTTAGTGTTAGGGTTTAGGGTTTGCATTATGGTTAGGGTTAGTGTCAGGTTTAGGTTAGTTAGGCGTCAGGTTCAGAGTCAGGTTAGAGGTTAGGGTTAGGTTACAGTTAGGGTGAGTGAAAGAGTTAGTGTTAGGTTAGATTATGATAGGATTAGGTTAGTGTTAGGTTAGGGTTCGGGATTTAGAATAGATTAGGGGTTAGGGATAGGGTTAGGTTTAGGTTAGGATTAGGGTTAGGGTTAGAGTTAGGTTAGGTTGAGGTTATGGGTTAGGGATAGGGTTAGGGCTTAAAAGGTAGGGTGGTTTTAGGTTGGGGTTGGGGTTAGGCTTGGGACTGGGATTTGCGTAAGAAGTGAGACTGTGTCCCAGCTGGGGTTAGGCTGATGTTGGGGTTAGGCTAGAGTTAATAATAGGTTAGTGTTAGGCTGGTGTTAGGTTAGGGTTAGGTTAGGTTTAGGGTTAGGTTAATGTTACGGTTTAGGTTAGGGGTTAGTTTTAGGTTTAGGGTCATTTAGTGTTAGGGTTAGGGGAGTGATGTTTGTATACCCCCTGTTAGTTTTAGGTTAGGTTAGGGTTAGTTGGGGAAAGATTTAGGTTAGTGTTAGGGTTAGGTTAGGTTAGGGTTAGGGTTAGGTTAGGTTTAGGGCAGGGTTTAGGTTAAAAGTTAATGAAGGATTAGGTTATGGTTAGTATTAGGTTAGGTTAGGCTTTTAAGCTACGGTTAGGGTTAAGGTTAGGGTTTGGTTTAGGATTATTTTAGTGTTAGGTTCTGTGTTAGGTGGTGTCTGGCCAGGATAGCCATTACCAGGGCTAGCGTTAGGTTAGGATAGTGATTTAATGGTTATGAAGCTGGGGTTAGGTTAGATTTGGTGTTGGGGATAGGCAAGGGTTGGGGCTAGGGTTAGGGTTAGGTTGGTGTTAGGTTAGTGTTATTAGCTATGTGAAGGTTTAGGTTACGGTTTAGTGTTTGGGTTAGGTTAGGTTTAGCGTTAGGGTTTGGCTTTCTAGTGTTAGGCTAGGTTAGTTTTGGTTAGGTTAGGCTCAGGTTAGTGTTAGGTGTTAGGGTTAGGCTAGTTAGATTAGGTTGGGGCTTAGGATTATGGTTAGGTTATGGTTAGTGTTAGGTTTAGGTTAGCATTACAAGCTATGTTAGTGTTAGTGTTAGGTTAGGGTTATGTTCAGGGTCAGTGTCAGGGTTTTAGGGGTTAGGTTAGCGTTTAGGTTAAGGTTGGCATTAGGTTAGTGGTTGGTTTCAAATGGGGTTTGGGCTTTAGTTAAGGTTAGGTTTAGGGTTGGTTAGAATAGGTTAGGGTTAGGTTTTAGGATTAGGTTAGGGTTAGGGGTTTAAGGTTAGGGTTAGTGTTAGGTTAGGATTATTGGTTAGGTTAGGTTGGGGTTAGGGATTTTTGTTACGATAAGGGTTAGGGTCATGTTTAGTCGTAGTTTATTTTTAAGGTGAGGTTTAGTGTTAGGGTTATAGTTCAGGCTATGGATAGGTTTATAATTAGGGTTAGGTTAGGGTTAGGATAGGGTTAGGGTTAGGTTAGGTTAGGGATAGTGTTAGGTTAAGTTAGGGTTAGGATTAGGGCTAGAGTTAGGGTTTAGGGTTAGGTTGGGAAAGTGTTTACCCTTAGATATGTGTTAGGTTTAAACTTAGGGTTACGGTTAGAGATTAGGCCTAGGTCAGTTTAAGGCATGTTTAGGGTAGGGTTGGCGTGGGGTTAAGTTTAGGGTTATGATTAGAATAGGTTAGGGCTAGGTTACGGGTAGGTTTAAGTTGTGGTTAGTGTTGAGTAAGGTTAGTGTTAGAGTTGGGTTAGGTTAGGTAAGGGTTAGTGTTTAGTGTTAGGATTATGTTAGGTTAGGGTTAGTTGTTATGGTTTAGGTTTAGAGATAGGGTTATGGTTATTGGTAGGGTTAGTGTTGCAGGTAGGTTTAGGTGTCTCTTTAGGTTTAGGGTTAGATTTAGGGAATAGGGTTAGGTTAGTGGTTGCATTAGGCTAGGGTTAGGTTCAGAGGCTCTCATTTAGAGTTGAAGCATTAGGGTAGTTAGGGCTAGGCTAGGCAGGTTGGATTAGGGATAGGGCTACAGTTAGCAATACTCTTAGGTTATAGGTTGTAAGACGTTCTAGGACAGGCTCTAGGCTCTGGGTTAGATGTTAGGGCTAGGAAGGGCTGGGGTTGAGGTTAGGCTGGGGGCAGTTAGGTTTGGGTCTAAGGTTAGGGTTGGAGTTAGTGTTAGGGCTGGTGTTAGGTCTGGTATGAGGTTAGGTTGTGTTTCACTCATTTAGGTTAGTAGGGTTTGGCTTAGGCTGGTAATTAGGCTTAGGTTAAGGTTACTGCATGGTTAGGCTAGAATAAGTGTTTAGATTTCGTCAGCTGTAGGACAGTTAGCCATTAGGTTAGGTTAGGGCTTAGGGTCAGGATTAGGTTTAGTGTTAGGGTTAGAGTTTAGGATGATGAGTTAGAGTTTGGTAAACACCATTATTAGGTTACATTTTAGGTTAGGGGGGGTTTGGGTCAGGGTCAGGGTCAGGTTTAGGTTAGGTTGGGGTTACGGTTAGGGTGAGTGAAAGGGTTGATGTTAGGTTAGGTTAGGGTTAGATTAGGTTAGTGTTGAGGTTAGGGTTAGGGGTTAGGGTTAAGGAAGAAGTTAGGGATAAGGTTAGGTTAGGTTAAGGATTAGGTTAGGGTAGGGTTGGGGTAGGGGGTTACGGTTGGGGTTTAGGTTGGTTTAGGGTTTAGGTTAGAGTTGTGGTTAGGTTAGGGTTAGGTTTAGTGTTAGCATTATGCTTAGAATTTAGTTAGAACATGTTTAGGTTAGGGTTAGTGTTGGGGGCTAGTGTTGATGTTATGTTTAGGGTTTAGGATTGAGGTTAGGGTTACGGTTACAGTTTAGGTACAACGTTACGGTAGTTTAGTGTTAGGGTTACGGTTAAGGTTTAGGGTCAGCGTCAGGGTCAGGGTTTGGGTTGGGGTTAGCGTTAGGGTTAGGATTAGGGTTAGGATTTAGGTGTTAGGGTTATTGTTCCGGGTTAGGGTTAGGTGTTAGGTTAGGGTTAGGGGGTTAGGGATAGGGTTACGGGTAGGGGTAGGGTTAGGTTTAGGAGGTTAGGTTTAGGGATTAGGGTTAGGGTTAATGCTAGTGTTAGGGGTTAGGATTTGGGTTTTAGGGTTAGGGTTAGGGTTAGTGTTAGGGTTAGTGTTAGGGAGGTTAGGTGTAGGGTTAGGGTTAGGGATTTGGTTACCCTTAGGTTTAGTCTTAGGGTTATAGTTTGGGCCAGGAATATTTTTAGAAATACGGTTAGTGCTACGGCTAGGGATAGGGCTAGTGCTAGGGTTAGGGTTATGGTTAGTGTTTAGTGTTAAGGTTAAGGTTAGGTGAAGTTGGGGATAGGTTGGGGTTAGGGTTAGAGTTTGTGTTAGGATTAGGTTAGGGTTATTTATTAGCGTTAGGGTTAGGTTTGGGGTTTGGGGTTGGGGCTAGGGAAAGAGTTTAGGCTTAGGATATTTGTTAGGTTAAAGTTAGGGTTGAGGTTAAGTTAGGCCTGGGGCTAGGGTTAGGTAGGTTTAGGGTAGGGTTGGCATTGGGGTTAGGTTTGGGTTAGGGTTAGCGTTACTGTGGGTTTACTGTTATAGAGTGGTAGGTTTTGAGTTATGATTAGAATAGTGTTGGGCTACGGTTGGGTGATAGTTGGGGGTTGTGGTTAGTGTTAGTGTTAGGTTAGGTTAGTGCTAGGGTTGGGTTAGGGTTAGGTAGGGTTAGTGTTTAGTGGTAGGGTTAGCGTTAGGGTTATGATTAGGGTTTAGGATAGGGTTATGGTTATGGGTAGGAGTAGTTGTACAGGTAGGTTAGGGGTTGTGGTTGGTTGGAGACAAGGTTACAGGTTGGGATAGGGGTAGGAGTAAATGTAGGGTTAGGGTTAGGCTTAGATGAGTTAGGGTTAGGGTTAGGGTTAGGGGGTTCTGGTTAGGGTAAGTGTTAGGGTTAGGTTAGGTGTTGGGGTTAGTGTTAGGATTAGATGTTAGAGTTGGGGTTAGGGTTAGGGTTATGGTTAGGGTTAGTGTTAGGGTTTGGGGTTAGGGTTAGTGTTAGGGTTAGGGTTAGGGTTAGGGGGTTGGGGTTAGGGTCACGGTCAGGGTCAGGGTCAGGGTCGCAAGTCAAGGTCAATATTTAGGGCTAGGTTTAGCATTAGGGTTAGCGTGAGGTTAGGTTGAGGATTTAGTTTAGGGGTTAGGGGTAGTTGGGATAGGGTAGTGTTAGGTGTTGGGGTTAGGTGGGTGTTAGGGTTAGTGTTAGGGTTAGATTAGGGTTCCGGTTGGGGGTTAGGGTTGGGGGTTGGGTTGGGGTTAGGTTTGGGGTTGGGTTTGGGGTTGGGATTCTGGGGTTATTATAGGGTTAGGGGTTATGGGTTGGGGTTATTGTTGGGGTTTAGTGTTTGAGGGTGAGTGTTAGGGTTAGGGTTAGGATTACGGGGTTATGGTTAGGGTTGAGAGTTGGTTCAGGGTTGGGTTGGGTTTAGGATTAGTGTTGAGTTAACGTCAGGGTCAGCGTCAGGGGTTTGGGGTGAGATTTAGTGTTGGGGTGGGGGTTGGGGTTAGGTTGTGGTTGGGGTTAGGGTTAGGGGTTGGGGTTGGGATTGGGTTGGGATTGGTGTTGGGATTAGGGGTTGCGGGTGTGGTTGGGGTTGAGGGTTGCGGTTGGGGTTAGGGTTAGAATTGGGTTTAGGGTTAGGGTTAGGGTTGGGGTTAGGTTAGTATTGGGGTTCAGGTTAGGGTTGGGGTTGGGGCTAGGCTTAGGGTTATAGACGGTATTAGGTTAGGATTAAGGATTAATTTAGTAGTTTTGTTAGGAGGTTATGGTTTAGGTAGGGTAAAGGTTAGGAGTGAAGACTTAAGGTCAGAGTTTGGTATAGTGTTGAGGTTAGGGGTTGGGTTTTGGTTGGGTTAGTTTTGGGGTGAGGTTAGAGTTGGGATTAGGGTGGGGTTGATGTTGGGGTTAGGTTTAGGATTGAGGTTAGGGTTAGGGTGTTGGGGTTTGGGTTTAGCGTTCCGATTGGGGTTAGTCGTTGGGGTTAGGGTTAGGTTGGGTCCGAGGTCGGGCTTTAGGGTCAGGGTTAGGGTTGGGGTTGGGGTGGGGTTTAGGTTTAGGGTTGGGAATTTGGTAATGGCGTTAGGTTGGGGGTGGATTTAACTTATTGGGTTGGGAAGTTTGAGTTAGGGTTGGGGTTGGGGTTAGGGGTTAGGTTAGGTTAGGGGTTAGGGTGGGGTTAGGGTTGAGTTGGGGTTAGGGTTGGGGTTGGTTTTGGGGTTAGGATTTGGGGTTGTTGCGCGGTTAGCGGGTTATAGTTGGGTTAGTGTTAGGGTTTAGTGTTTAGGGTTTTATTAGGGTTTGGGTTGGGATTGGGGGTTTGTTAGGGTTATAGTTGGGGTTGGGGGTTAGGTTTACGGTTTGGGTTGGGGTTTAGGGTTAGCGTTTGGGTTGGGAGCTAGTGTTATTTATATTGGAGGTCAGGCCAGAGTCAGAAGTTTAGGGTTAGGTTTAGGGGTTAGGAGTTGGGGTTGGGGTTGGGGTTGGTTTGTGTTTTAGGGGTTGGGGTTAGGATTGAGGTTGGGGTTAGGGTTGGGATTGGTGTTGGGGTTAGGGGTTGAGATTGTCGTTGGGGTTGGGTTTGTGTTGGGGTTGAGTGTTGGGATGGGATAGAGTTAGACTTAGGATGTGTTAGGGTTAAGGTTAGGGTTGGGAACAGAGAGTTAGGCCCTGGAGCTAGAGTTTAGGTTGGGATTTAAGATAAGCTTGGCGTAGAGTTACCGTATAGGGTTAAGATTAGCGTCATTATTGGGTTTATTGTTATAGAGGTTAGGATTAAGTGTTATGGTTAGAATAGGTTTAGAGCTAGAAGTTAGGAGTTGGGTTTTGGGGTTGTGGTTAGTGTTAGGGGTAGGGTTGGTGTTGGGGTTGGGTTGGGAGGGTAGGTGAGAGGTATGTTTAGGGGTTAAGGTTGGGGTTGGGGTGTGGGATAGTGTTGGGATTGGGGTTATTGTTGGGGTTAGGGTTAGGGGTAGGCTGTTATGGGTTAGGGTTAGGGATCAGGGTGAGGGTTAGTGTTAGGGTTGGTGTTCAGGATTAGGGTTGGGGTTAGGGTTAGGTTTAGGGTGGGCGTTACAATTAGGTTTAGTGTTCAGGATTAGGGTAGGGTTGAGGTCAGGTTCAGGGTCAGGGATTTAGAGTAAGGTTAGGTTCGGGGTGCGTAGCGTTAGGGTTACTTATTAAGTTAGGGGTTAGGGTTGGTTTGGGAGTTGGGGTTAGTGCCTGGGTTGGGTTGGGATTGGGTTGGAGTAGTGTTAGTGATAGGGTTAGGATTGGGTTGGGGTTGGGGTTAGGGTTGGGGTTAAGGTTGGGGTTGGGATAGGGTTGGCGTTAGGATTTGGGATTGGAGGTTGGGTTTAGGTTGTGTTTTGGTGTTGGTTGGTTGGGGTGGGTTGGGGTTAGGGTTGGGTTGGGGGTTGGTTTGGGGTCGGGGTTGGGTTAGTTTAGAGTCAGGGGTTAGGGTTAGGGGTTTTGGTTAGGGGTTGGGTTAGGGGTTAGGTTTAGTGTTTGTGTGGGGATTTGGGTTGGTGTTGGGGTTGGGATAGTGTTAGGGTTGGGGTGGGGTTAGTGGTTGGGGTTGGGGTTGGGGGTAGAGAAGGGCTGGGTTAGGGGCAGGGGTTAAGGTTAGTTTTAGGAGTTAGGGTTAGGGTTAGGTTTGGAGTTAGAGTTCGTGGTAAGGGTTAGGGTTAGGGTTGGTGTTAGGGTTAGGTTAGGGTTAGGTGAGGTATGGGTTAGCGTTGTATTAGGGTGGTGTTGGGGTTGGGTTTAGTGTTGAGGTTGGGGTTAGGTTGAATTGTGTGGAGGTATTATTGGGGAATTTGTGGGGGTTTAGGGATTGGGGTTTAGGAATATATTTGAAGTTGGAGATTCAGGTTAGGTATAGTTAGGGATTAGGGGTTAGTGTTAGGAGTTGGATTGCAGAGTTGGGTGGGTTGGGGATTAGGGGTTAGGGGTTGGGTTTAGACTTGAAGTTTAGGAGGTTTGGTTGGGTTGGCGTTAGTCTTTAGGGGTTAGTGTTACGGTTGGGATTTGGGTTGAGACCGATTAGGTTATTGTTAGGGGTTAGGGGTTAGAGAGCGTTAGGGGTTAAGTGCATTCAGGTTAGTGTTGGGGTAGAGGTTGGGGCTAGGGTTCGAGTTA
>CAKJTW010000989.1:0-10399 GCA_917880005.1 Nanger dama
CTGCAACCATAACACCAACCACAATCTCAACACTAACCCCAACACCAATCCCAAACCTAACCCCCAACCCTAACCCTAACCCCAACCCCAAACTTAAGCCCAACCCCAACCCTAACCCTAAACCTAACCCTAAACCCTGACCCTGACCCTGATGTTAACCCCAACCATAAAACTAACACTAACCCTAACCCCAACGCTAATCCTAAAACCTAACACAAACTCTAAATTTAACCTCTGACCCTAATCATAACCCGTAATCCTAACCCCAACCCTAACTCTAATCCTAAACACTAAACCCTAACAATAATCCTAACCATAACCCTAACCCTAAAATAACCCTAAATCCTAACCCTAAACTTAACCCTAAACCCAACCCTAACCCTAACCACAACCGTAACCCCAACCTAAACCTAACACTAACCCCAACACCTAACCCTAACCCTAACCCTAAACATGTTCTAACCAAAATCCTAAGCGTAACGCCAACACTAAACCTAACCCTAACCCTAACCCCAACTCTAACCTAAACCCCAACCCTAACCCCTAAGCCTAACTGCAACCCCTACCTCAACCCTAACCCTAACCCTAATCCTAACCACTAACCCTAACCCTAACCCTAAACCCCAATCCTAACCCTAACCCCTACCCCTAACCCTAACCCCTAACCCTAACCCTAACACTAACCCTAACACATAACTTTAAGCCTAAACCCAACCCTAAGGCTAATGCTAACCCTAATGCTAACCCTAACTATAAACACTGACCCCGACCCTAACCCTAACCCTAACTATAACCCTAACCATAACACCAACACTAACCCCAATGCCAACCCTCAACCCTAAATGCAACCCCTAACCCCAACCCTAACCCCTAACCCTAAACCCAACCTTAACCCTAACACCAGCCCTAAAACCTAACCCTAGCCCCAATCCTAACTCTAACCCCAACACCAACCCTAAACCCAACCCCAACCCTAACCCTAATCCTAACCCCAACCCCAAACCTAACCCTACGCCAAACCAACCCTAACCCCCACCACAATCTCAACCCTAACCCCAACCGCGATCCCAATGCTAAGCCCAACCCAAACCCTAACCCCAACCTCAAACCTAAACCTGAAACTAACCCTATCCCTAACCCCTAACCCTAATCCTAACCCCTAAACCTAACCCTAACACTAACCTCACCCTAAACCTAACCCTAACCATAAACCCCTGACCCTGACACTGACCCTAACCCTAACCCTAACACTAACCCTAACAGTAATGCTAACCCTAAACCCTAACACTAACCCTAACCCGAACCCTAATCCTAAACCCTAACCCTAAACCTACCCCTAAGCCCTAACCCTAACCTTAACCCTAACCCCTAAATCTAACCCTAACTAAAACCCCTAAACCTAAACCCTAGCACTAAACCAAACGCAACACTAACCATAACCGTAACCCCAACCCTAACCCTACACCAACCCTAACACTTAACCCAACCCCTAAACCTAAACCCAATCCTAACCTTAACACCAACCACAACCCTAAACCTAACCCCAACCCTAAGGCTAACCCCACACCCAACCTAACCCCAACCCCAATCCCAACACCAACCCCAACCCCAACCCCAACCTCAACCCCAACACTAAACCTAACCCTAACCCTATCCCTAACTTCTAACCCCAACACTAAACCTAACCCTTAACCCTAACCCTAACACTAACCCTAACCCCTAAACCTAACCCTAACCCTTACCCTAACGATAACCATAACGCTAACGCTAACCCTAATGCTAACTCCTAACCCTAAACCCTGACCCTGACCCTGACCCCTAAACCTAACCCTAACCCTAAAAGTAAACCCAACTGTAACGTTTACCCCAAACCCCAACCCTAATCCTAAACTCTAACCCTAACCCTAATCCTAACCCTAACCCCAACTCCAACCCCTAACCAGAACCACAATCCCAACCCTAAACCCAACCCCAATACAAACCCTAACCCCAACACCAACCATAACCCCAACCCAAACCCTAACCCTAACCCTAACCCTAACCCGTGACCCTGACCCTGACCCTAACCCTACCCCTAACCCTATCACTAACTCTAACCCTAACGCCAACACTAAACCCTAACTCAAACCCTAAACCTAACCCCTAACCCCAACCGTAACCCTAACCAAAACCCCTAATCCTAACTCTAACCCTAACCCTAAACACTAAACCCTAACACTAACCTTAACCATAACCCTAAACCTACAATAACCCTAAATCATAACCCTAAACCTAACCCTAACCCCAAACCCAACCCAACCATAACCCTAAACCCAACCCCAAACCCAACCCATCCCTAACACTAACCCTAACCACTAACCCTAACCCTAACCCCTAACACTAACCCCCTATGCTAACCTCAACCCTAAACCTAACGCTAAACCTAACCCCAAACCAGACCCCTGACTCTGACCCTGACCGTGACCCTAACCCTAACCTTAACACTAACCCTAAAACTAAACACTAACTCTAACCCAAACCATAACCCTAAAACTAACCCTAACCCTAACCCCAAATCTAATCCTAACACTAACCCTAACCCCTAACCCTAACACTAACCCTTACCCCAACCAAAACCCCTAACCCCAACCCTAACCCTAACTCGTCTAAACCTAACCCTAACCCTACCTCTACCCCTACCCCTAACCCAACAGTAACCTTGTCGCTAACCCTAACCACAACCGCTAAACCTACCTGCACCACTACCCCTACCCATAACCATAACCCTATCACTAAACCCTAAACCATAACCTAACCCTAACCCTAACACTAAATACTAACCCTTACCTTAAACCTAACCCAACCCTAACACTAACCACAACCCCTAAACCTACCCCCTAACCCTAGGCCTAACCCTATTCTGATCATAACCCTAAAGCTAACCCTCTATAACAATAAACCTAATAGTAACGCTAACCGTAACCCTAAACCTAACCCCAACGCCAACCCTACCCTAAAACTACCCTAACCCTAGCCCTAGGCCTAACTCTAACCCTAACCATAATTTTAAACTTAACACATATCCTAAGCCTAAACTCTTTCCCAAACCCTAACCCTAAAACCCTAACTCTAAACCTAACACTAAGCCCTCCAACCCTAACCCTAACCCCCAAACCCAACCCTAAGCAAAACATCTAACCCTAACCCCAACACTAAACCAAACCCTAAACCCAACACTAACCCTAACCCCAAACCTAAACCCTAACCCTAAACCCTAAACCTAACCCTAACTCTAACCCCTAACACCAGCCCTAACCCTAACCCTAGCCCCAAACCCAACCCTAACCCCAAAACCAACCCTAAACCCAACCTCAAAAATAACCCAACCCTCACCCTAACCCCAACCCTAACCCTTACCCCAACCCCAAACCCAACCCCAACCACAATCTCAACCGTAACCCCAACCCCAATCCCAACCCTAACCCCAACCTCAACCCTAACCTTAACCCTAACCCTATCCCTAACCCATAACCCTAACCCCCAACCCTAACCCTAACCCTAACCCTAATCCCTAACCCTAACCCTAACCCCATACATAACCCCTAACCCTAACCCTAACCCCCAATCCTTAACCCTAACACTAACCCCAATCCCTAAACCCAACCATCACCCTAACACTAACCCTTTCACTAACCCTAACCGTAACGCTAACCCTAACCCAAACCCTGACCCCTGACCCTGACCCTAAACCCAACCCTAACCCTAAAAGTAAACCCAACCGTAACATTTACACTAAACCATAACCCTAATCCTAAAGTCCAACCCTAACACTAAAACTAAACCTGACCCTAAACCCGAACACTAACCCTAACGGCTAACCCTATCCCTCATTCTAACCAAAACCCCTAACCCTAATCCTAACCCTAACCATAAAGCAAACCGTAACCCTAAACCTAACCCTAACACTAACCCTAACCCTAAACCAAATCCTTCCCTAAACCAAACCCCAAACCAAACCATAACCCTAACCCTCATCCTAAACTTAACACCAACAGTAACACTAAGCCCAACCCCAAACCTAACCCTAACCCCAACCACAACCCTAACACGAATCCCAACCCTAACCCTAAACCTAACCCTAACCCCAACCCTAGCACAAACCCCAACCCCAAACCTAACCCCAACCACAATCCCAAACCTAACCCCAACCCCAATCCCAACCCTAACCGCAACCCCAACCCTAACCTCAACCCCAACCCTTACCCTAACCCTAACCCCTAACCCTAACCCTAAACCCAACCCTAAACCTTCTAACCCCAAACCCAAGAGTAATGCTAACTGTAACCCTATCCCTAACCCTAACCCCCTACCCTAACCATAACCCTAACCCTAATGCCTAACCCTAAATGAAAACCATACCCCAACCCTAACCCTAACCCTAATCCTAACCACTAACCCTAACCCCTAACCCCTAAATCCTAACCCTAACCCTAAACAGAACCCCTAAACCAACCTGCAACACTAACCCTACCCATAACCATAAACCTGTCCCTAAACCCTAAACCATAACCCTAACCCTAACCCTAACTCTAACCCCTAACACTAAACACTAACCCTTACCTTACCTAACCCAACCCTAACACTAACCCTTACTTTAACACTAACCACAACCACTAAACCTACCCGTAACCCTAGCCCTAACCCTATTGTAACCATAACCCTAAACCCAACCCCCACGCCAACCCTACCCTAAACATACCCTAATCTTAGACCTAGGCCTCAACCCCAACCCTAACGCTAAGTTTAAACCTAACACATATCCCAAGTGTAAACTCTTTCCCCAACCCTAACCCTAAACCCTAACCCTAACCCTAATCCCTAACTCTAACCCCAACCCCTAACACTATCCCTAACCCTAACCCCTAACCCTATCCCTAACCCTAACCCTAACCCTAATTATAAACCTATCCATAGCCCGAACCATAACCCCAACACTAAACCTCACCCTAACCATAAACCTAAACCAAACACCCATGCCCAACCCTAATGGTAACAAAAACCCCTAACCCCAACCATAACCCCTAATCCAAACCCTAACACCAACCCTAACCTTAAAACCCAACCCTAATCCTAATCCCTAAACCCAAACCTAACCCTAATCCTAACTCCAGCCCTAAACCTAACCTTAACCCCAAACCCAACCCCAACACCAAACCCAACACTAACCCATATGCCAATCCTAACCCTAACCCTAACCCTAACCTTAGCCCCAACTCTAACCCTAACCCCAACACCAACCCTAACCCTAACCCCAACCATAAACCTAACCCTCACCCTAACCCCAACCCCAACCCCTACCCCAACCCCAACCCCAACCCCAACCACAATCTCAACCCTAACCCCAACCCCAATCCCAACCCTGCCCCAACCCCAACCCTAACCCCAATCTCAACCCTAACCCCAACCCTAACCGTATCCCTAACCCATAACCCTACCCTAACCCCTAACCCTAACCCCTAACCCCTAACCCTCATCCCTAACCCAACCCTAACCCTATCCCCAACCCCTAACCCCTAACCCTAACCCCTAACCCTAACACTAACCCCTAATCCCTAACCCTAACCCTCACCCCAAAACTAACCCCTTTCACTCACCCTAACCGTAACCCTAACCCTAACCCCCAACCCTGACCCCTGACCCTGAAACTAACCCTAACCCCAACACCAACCCTAACAATATGCTAACCCTAAACCCTAACCATAACCCCAAACCCCGACCCAGACCTGACCCTAACCCTAACCCTAACCCTTTCACTAACCCTAACCTTAACACTAACCCTCAACCCTAACCCTAACGCTAACCCTAACTCTAATCCTAAACACTAACCCCAACACTAACACTAACCCAAAACCTACCCTAACCCTAACCCAACCGCTAACCCTATCTCTAACCCTAAGCAAAACACCTAACCCTAACCCCAACCTTAAACCAAAGCCCATCCTTAAAGCTAACCCTAACCCCAAACCAAACCTCACAGTACCCCTAACCCTAAACCTAAACCAAACACTAACTAGAACCCTAACCATAACCCCAACCCCAACCCTAACCCTAACCCTAAACATAACCCTAACCCCAACACCAACCCTAACCATACCCACAATCCCAACCCTAAACCCAACCCCAATACCAACCCTAACCCCAACACCAACCATAACCCTAACCCCAACACCAACCATAACCCTAACCCTAAACCCTGACCCTGACCCTGACCCTAACCCCAACCATATCACTAACCCTAACCCTAACGCTAACCCCAAACCCTAACTCAAACCCTAAACCCAACCCCTAACCCCAACCCTAACCAAAACCCCTAATCCTAACCCTAACCCTAACCCTAAACACTAAACCCCAACACTAACCCCTAACCATAACCCCAAACCCACAATAACCGTAAATCATAACCCTATCCCCCAAACCCAACCCAACCCTAACCCTAAATCCAACCCTAAACCTAACCCAACACTAACACTAACAATAACCACTAACCCTAACCCCAACACTAACCCCTATGCTAACCCTAACCCTAAACCCAACGCTAAACCTAACCCTAAACCCGACCCTGACTCTGACCCTGACCGAGACCCTAACCCTAACCCCAACACTAACCGTAATCCTAAACCCTAACTCCTAACCCAAACCATAACCCTAAAACTAACCCTAACCCTAACATCTAATCCTAACACTAACCCTAACCCCTAACCCTAACACTAACCCCACCCTAACCAAAAACCCCAAACCCCAACCCTAATCCCAACCATAATTCGTCTAAACCTAACCCTAACCCTCCCCCACCCCTACCCCTAACCCAACTGTAACCTTGTCACTAACCCTAACCACAACTGCTAAACCTACCTGCACCACTACCCCTACCCATAACCATAACCCTATCACTAAACCCTAAACCATAACCCCTAACCCCTAACCCTAACACTAAACTCTAACCCTTACCTTAACCCCTAACCCAACCCTAACACTAACCCCAACACTAACACTAATCACAACCCCTAAACCTACCCCTGACCCTAGCCCTAACCCTATTCTAATCATAACCCCAAACCTAACCCTCTATAACAAAAACCTAATAGTAACGCTAACCCTAACCCTAAACCCAACCCCAACGCCAACCCTACCCTAAACCCACCCCAACCCGAGCCCCAGGGCCCAACTCTAACCCTAACTCTAATTTTAAACTTAACACATATCCTAAGCCTAAACTCTTTCCCTAACCCTAATCCTAAACCCTAACTCCCAAACCCAACCCAAAGCCCTAACCCTAACCCTAATCCTAACCCCCTAAACCCAACCCTAAGCAAAACATCTAACCCTAACCCCAACACTAACCCAAACCCTAAACCTAACACTCAACCCCAACCCCAAACTGTAACCTTAACTCTAACCCCCTAAACCTAACCCTAACCCTAACCCTAACACCAGCCCTAACCCTAACCCTAGCCCCAACTCTAACCCTAACCCCAAAACCAGCCCTAACCCTAACACCAACCATAACCCCTAACCTCACCCTAACCCCAACCCCAACCCTAACACCAACCCCAATCTCAACCCTAACCCCAACCCCAATCCCAACCCCTAACCCCAACCCCAATCTCAACCTTAACCCCAACCCCAATCCCAACCCTAACCCCAACCCCAACCCTAACCCCAACCTCAACCCTAACCCCAACCCTAACACTATCCCTAACCCATAACCCTAACCCTAACCCCTAACCCTAACCCTAACCCTAATCCCTAACCCTAACCCTAACCCCAACCCTAATCCCTAACCCTAACCCTAACCCCTAACCCTAACCCTAACCCTAACCCTAATCCTTAACCCTAACCCTAACCCCAACACTAACCCTTTCCCACCACCCTAACCGAAACCCCAACCCTAACCCCCAACCCTGACCCTGACCTGAACCTAACCCCAACCCCAACACTAACCCTAAACCCAACCCTAACCATAAACCTAAACCAAACCCTAACCCTAAACCAAACCCCTAACCTAACCCCAACCCTAACCCCAAACCCAACCCTAAACCCAACCCTAACCCTAACCCCAACCCTAACCCTAACCCCAACCTCAACCCTAACCAGAACCACAGTCCCAACCATAAATCCAACCGCAAACCCAACCCTAAATCCAACCCTAACCCCGACCCCAACCCTAACCCTAATCCTAATCCCTAACCCTAACCCCAACCCCAACCGTAAACCCTAACTCTAACCCCTAACACTAACCCTAACCCCTAACTCTAAGCCTAACCCTAACCCCAACCCTAACCAAAACCCCTAACCCCAACCCCAACCCAATATGGTTAAGGTTAGGATAGGGCCAGGCTTAGGGACAGGGCTAGTGCAAGGGCTAGGGCTACTGCTAGGGCAAAGTTTAGGTTAGGGTTAGTGTTTAGGTTAGGGATAGGTTTAGGATTTAGGATTAGGTTATTGTTACTGGTTAGGTTAGAGTTAAGTTTAGTTTAGATTTAGGTTTAGGTTTAGGGTTAGTGTTAGTGTTTTGGTTAGGTTGGGTTAGTGTTAGGGTTTGGGTTAGTTTTAGGTTAGGTAGGTTCATGGTTAGGGTTTGGGTTGGGGCTAGGGTAAGGGTTAGGGTTACCGTTACTGTTAGGATTAGGGTTAGAAGAGGTTTAAATTTAGGTTAGGGTTAGAATAGGGTTAGGTTTAGTGTAGGGTTAGGGTTTGAGTCGGGGTTAGGGCTTGGCTTAGGGTAGGTGTAGGTAGGTTTAGGGGTTGAGGGTAGTGTTAGGTTAGAGTTAGGCTGGGTTAGGGTTAGGTTAGGTTTGGGGCTAGTGCTAGGTTTAGGGTTTAAAACTAGGACTATGTCTAGGATAGGTCTAGGACTAGGGTTAGGTTAGGTTTAGGGTAAGGGTAGGATTAGGGGTTGAGGTTAGTGTTAATGTTAGGGTTAGGTTGGGTTAGGGTTAGGTTAGGTTATGTTTTGGATTAGAGTTAGTGTTAATGTTAGTGTTAGGTTAGGTTAGGTCTAGTTTTAGGTTAGGGTTAGAGTTAGGCTTATGCTTTAGGTTAGGTTAGGGCCAGGTTAATTTTAGGGCAAGGGCTAGTGCTGGGCTAGGTTAGGCTTAGTGTTTAGGTTAGTGTTAGGTTTAGGTTAAGGATTTAGGCTTAGTGTAGGTTTAGGGTAGGGTTAGAGTTAGTGTTAGGTTTTAGGTTTAGGATTAGGTTTAAGGTTAGGTTAGGGCCATGGATAGGTTTAGTGGCTAGGTTAGGTTAGGATTAGGGGTTAGGTTATGGGTAGGGGTAGGGGTAGGGAGCAGGGGAAGGTGTATGGCTTGGGGTTATGGTTAGGTTTAGGTTAGGTTTGGGTTAGGGTTAGGGCTTTGGTTTAGGGTTTATGGTTAGGTTTAGGTTAGGGCCAGGTATATGGTTAGGGCTATGGCTAGTGCTAGGGCTAATGTTCGGTTTAGGGTTAAGGTTAGTGTTAGTGGTTAGAGGCAGCGATAGGGTTAGGGGTTTGGGCTTGGGTTAGGTTATCTTTAGGGTTGGGTTAGGCTTAGGGTTAGAGTTAGGTTTAGGTTTAGAGTTTAGGTTAGGGTTAGGGCTAGGATTAGGGCTAGGTATAGGATTAGGGCTAGGGCTGGTGCTCGGGTTAGGGCTAGGGACAGGTCTAGGGTAAAGGTTAGGATTAGGTTTTAGGTTAGGGTTAAGGTTAGGTTAGGATTAGAGCTAGGGCCAGGGTTAGGCCAGAGTTAGGGTTAGAGTTAGGGATTGGGGTTGGAGTTAGGGTACAGTTAGGGTTAGGCTGGGGTTGGGGTTGAGGTTAGGGTTAGCGTTACTGTTAGGTTAGGGTAAGAAGATGTTTAGATTTAGGTTAGGCTTAGTGTTAGGCGTTCGGGTTAGGGTTATGGGTTAAGGTTACGGGTAGGGGTAGGGGAAGGGTTATGGGTTGGGGTTAGGGTTAGGTTAGTATTAGGTTGGGTTAGTGTTAGGTTTAGCATTAAGGTTAGGGTTTAGGGTTTATGGATATGGTTAGCTTTAGGTTTAGGGCTAGGGATAGGGTTAGGCAAAGTGATAAGGCTAGGGCTAGGGTTAGGGTTAGGGTTAAGTTTTGGCTTAGGATAGTGTTAGGTTAGGATTGGGGTTGGGGTTAGGTTAGGTTAGGCTTAGGGTTGGGCTATGGCTAGGTTAGGGCTAGGCTAGCGCTAGGGCTTGGGCCATGGCTGGGCTAGGGTTAGGTAAGGTTTAGGTTAGGATTAGGCTTAGGTTAGGGCTATGGCTAGGGTTAGGGCTAGGGCTAGTGCTAGGGCAGGCTTACGGCTAGGGCTAGGTCTGGCAAGGGATAGCATTAGGGTTAGGGTTAGGATAGGGCAGTGTTAGCTTTAGGTTA
>CAKJTW010000990.1:0-10392 GCA_917880005.1 Nanger dama
ACCCATTGGGACACCCAGACCAAACTCCACACATCGTGGTCTGACAGGATCTGGTGAAGGATCCGCCAGGTTGGCTTAAACCTTGGCTTAAACCTTTCGCCCTTTCACCGTCTAACCCCCTGTGTCCCCCTTCCCCATCGAGAGCCTCTTCATGCCCGCAACTGTTAATCACGGAAACTGCCAAAAGAAAGGAAGATGAAGAAAATTCAAGAGGGCGTAAAACCGTTAAGAGGTAAACGGGTTGGGGTTCGTGCAATCCGCCCGGAAGATTCAAGCCGGCGGGCCTGCCGTGCTGGCAGCCCTGCGGATCTTTCCCGCTCCCCATTCCTCCCCAACCCTCCGCCCGCCCTCCCTCCGCCCCCTCGCTACTCTTCCCTCCGCCTCAGGGCAGGAGGCGGGGGGTGGGCGGGGCAGGACCGGGGGTGGGGTCCGCGAGGGAGAGGGGGAAATCGCCGCCACCGCCGCCGCCGGGCACATTTCCACCGCGGCGGTGTGCCGCGACCGGCTCCGGGAAGGCTGGGAGGGCCTGCCGGGGGAGGTGGCTCGGGGCCCCCCGCCATCTCGTGGCAGCGGGTCCACCCTCACCGAGTGTTACAGCCCACCCCCCGGCAGCAGCGCTCGCCGAATCCCGGGGCAGAGGGAGCCAGCCCTTGCCGCTGCGCTCTGCCCTCCGCCGGCTTTCCCCTCCACCGGCGTCCCCCGCGGGGGCGCGCCGGTGTCTCTCCGGGAAGGAGCGGGGAAGGGCCGGGCCGCCCGCCCCTCCCACAGCGCTACCGCTCTCTCACCCCGGCCAGTCTCCCACCTCGGGGTGGGGTGGGGCGGGGCGGACTGTCCCCCAGTGGGCCCCGGGCGGGTCGCGCTGTCAGGCCCGGGGGTTCGCGTCTTGGGGCCAAAGCCGCGTGCAGCGGGCGGGCGGGGAGGGGGTGCGGCTGCGCTGCGTCTGGGAGCCTAGAGCCGCTGGGAGCCGGCCGGTGGGCGAGTGGGCGGAGGCGGCTGCTGGGGCGGGGGCGGCACGGCGGCGGCGGCGGCAGGGCGGCAGCGGCGGCATCTCCTCCTCCACTGTTTGTCCCCGTGATTAGCGCGAGGCTGCAGCAGCAATCTGCCGCCGTAATGGGCTTGCCCGAGCAGAGGAAGGTCCGGTGTTTTTGGCACGGGCGGGGCTTGCGAGGGCCAGGGCGGGCCCAAGCGAGGACAGCCCGGAGCTCCCTCCCTCTCTCCCTCCCTCTGCGGGTCCCGGCGTTTCCAATCCGGGCGGGACGGCTCCAGCGGATAGAGAGCGGACGTTTCAATACGGGCCCTTCTCTACCAGTGACTTATACAACTGGAAGGCTCAGAACCCTGCATTTTCTGAAAAACTTCAGAGTCTTATTAACCTTTTAGATTCTATCCTCTTCACCCATAACCCCACCTGAGATGATTGTCAACAGTTGTTGGAGGTGCTGTTCACCACCACGGAATGAGAAATATCAGAAGCTCAAAAAAATGTGCCTGGGGTGGATGGGAGACCCACTATGCAGCCTAAACTAATTGATGAGGGGTTTCGAGTGTACTGAGGGTAGGGAGCGTCTCCTAGTGTACCGCCAGACTCTCATGGCCGCCTTAGAGCGGCTGCCAGGAAGCCAACCAATTTGTCTAAAATAAAACTGATTAGACAAGAGCCATATGAGAGCCCGGCAGCTTTCCTTAAAAGAGTAATGGACGCCTTCAGACAGTACACCCCTCTAGACCCCCAAGCTGACAAGTCAAAGACAACAATAATGTTATACTTTGTAAACCAGGTGGCCCCTGATATCAGGAGAAAGTTGCAGAAGGTAGAGAGGCTGGGTGAACAGACCTTACAAGACTTAGTAAGGGTGGCTAAAAGAGTTTTTAGTCACAGAGAGACTCCGAAAGAGAGAAAAGAGCATATTAGACGGGAAAAAAAAAAATTCAGTGCCAAAGAACAAAAAAGAGTTGGCCCAGATATTTTTTGCAGGGATAAAACAAGGAAGTAATTCTCAGAAGGCAAAAAAGTTAACTCAAAGGGTAAAGAGAGGCTAGAAAGGATCAATGTACATTTTGTAAGAAATTCAGACACTGAAAAGATAAGTGCCCCAAGAAAAATCTAAGAGAGAGATAAATATAGACTGTACTCACCAGAGCCCCCTACAGCTATAGACCCTGCTGTGCAACAGTAGATTCAAAGATACCCCCTGGCCTGGGCAGAAATAGCAGGAGTGGGACTAGCCAAACAAAGACCTCCCATTGTTGTGAACTGAAGGCCAACATTCTTCCTGTGAGGGTAAGACAGTATCCCATGAGCCAAGAGGCCCGGCAAAAAATTACGCCACACATACTGCGCCTCCTGGAGGCAGAGATTCTAAAAATGCCGGTCCCCATGGAATACTCCCCTATTGCTGGTGAAAAAGCCCAGGGGTACTGATTTCAGACCAGTCCAAGATCTACGAAAAGTCAACAAACGGGTGAGTGACATTCATCCCACCATCCCTAACCCTTATACTCTACTAAGCAGCCTGTCTCCAGACTATGTTTGGTATACTGTCTTGGACTTGAAAGATGCCTTTTTCAGTTTGCCCCTGGCCCCCACGAGCCAAGAGATCTTTGCATTCAAATAGATAGAAAAAGGCAATCAGACCCCCGGACAGCTGACTTGGACTCGACTACCACAAGGTTTCAAAAATTCACCCACGCTGTTTAATGAGGCTCTAGGTGAAGACCTCCGTGAGTATCGGGTTGATCAACCCACCATTGTTCTCTTACAATATGTTGATGATCTTATGCTAGCAGCAACTACAGAGGAAGCATGCCTACAGGGCAACAGGCGATCTTCTTCAAACTTTGGGGACTGTGGAGTACTGCCGGTTATGGATCCTGGGATTTGCTGAGAAAGCTCGCCCACTATACGAGGGGAGCAGGGAGAGTAAGAGCTGGGAATGGACGGAGCCGATGAAGAGGGCTTTTCAAAAACTCAGGCTAGCCCTATTGGAGGCCCCAGCCCTCGCTCTCCCTGACCCATCTAAACCCTTTCAGTTGTTTGTAGATGAAGAACAGAGAGTAAAAAAGAGGTTTTAACACAGAAGTGGGGGTCATGGAGGCAACCAGTGGCCTACCTCTCCAAACGACTAGACCCAGTGGCTGCTGGATGGCCACCTTGCCTTCAAATTATTGCCCCCACTGTCCTCCTGGTCCATGACGCTGATAAACTGACTTATAAACAGCAACTCCTGGTCTACACTCCCTATTACATCAAAGGAGTTTTAAAGCGGCTAATAAAGACTATACTGCCCCCATACTGACAGTAAGACTACCACCCCCGGGTATGGGAACTTTACCCCCGGTCCCTGAATATTCCTCATCTGATCTTGCCTGGATTCGAGAAAATGCTGACCTTCGAGAGGGCGAAGATAGATGGTATCGAGACCCAGATGACTACTTGATGCTTCCTGCCAACTTGGGTTGACACTTGTGTGAACATCTACACCTGACCACCCATCTAAGAAAAAAAAGACTCTAATGCTTCTCCAGACAGCACGTCTGAGGTTTCCTCGACAACAGGGGACTGTGCGAGACATAGTCCAAGCCTGCAAAGCATGCCAGCTGATGAGGCCAGGAAAAGGACAGCATGCAGGAACGAGGTACCGGGGAAAAAGACCAGGGCAGCATTGGGAGATAGATTTTACAGAGGTAAGGCCAGGCAAGTATGGATACCGTTATCTACTAGTCATGGTGGATACTTTCTCAGGGTGGGTAGAGGCCTTCCCTACTAAGGGGGAAACAGCTATGATAGTGGCCAAGAAGATCCTAAAAGACATAGTACCTAGGTTTAGACTGCCGGTGACCATTGGCTCTGACAATGGGCCTGCTTTTGTGAGCCAGATTGTTCAGGGGCTGGCCCTAGCCCTGGGGACAAAATAAAAATTACACTGTGAGTACAGTCCCCAAAGCTCAGGGCAGGTTGAGAAGATATATCGGACCCTAAAAGAGACTTTGCCAAAGTTGGCAATAGAGACTGGCGGGGACTGGGTGACCCTCCTTCCCTTTGCCCTCTTCCATGCACGTAACACCCCCTACAAGCTTAACTTGACCCCTTTTGAAGTTATGTACAGAAGACCCCCTCCCATGTGCCCTATTCTTGAGGGAAAAAAAACAAACTTCCCCAAGTTTAGGGCGGCTCCGAGAGGATCTGATGGCATTGAGCAAGGTACATACTCATGTCTGGAAATTGGTCCAAAAATATGAGGGCCAAGACAAGGGAGCCTTCCCTTCACATAATATCGGCCCTGGAGATTGGGTGTGGGTTAAGCGGCACCATTCTAAGGCACTAAAACCTAAATGGAAGGGTCCTTATGTTGTGCTTCTTACCACCCCCACTGCCCTCAAGGTAGACGGCATTGGACCTTGGGTGCATTGCAATCACGTGCGCCAAGCGACTCCTGAAGAGCAACAACAGGCGCAGGCAGAATGGAAGGTAGCTGTCCATCCATCAGATCTTCTCAAGCTGAAGCTCAGCCGTCAAAATACTTCTGGAGAGTCATCATCACCATCGTAAGACTGACAGCCCTATCCACTCGGACTCACTATAAAAAGTATAGAAAAAGGGACTTTGCCTCGGTGCCGTTCCTCCTGAAAAAGACCCCTTGTGTGCCCAAACTGCTAACATCACCGGACTTAATGCAACAACATGGACTGTGCCTGAGGCAGGGGCTGGTGGGTTTGTTCCCATACCTGGCTGACACCTTGCTTACACACTTCTGTTTTCAACCAGAGTGGGGAATTCTGGGTTCTAGTTGCGGTGTTGCCCAAAATCCGGTATCATTCCGAGAAAGTAATGTACAATTTTTGAGACAAAAAGCCCAGCCTTCCTGGTTCAAAAAAAAAAAAAAAAAAACCTGTCACGGCCATCACCTTGGCAACCCTATTCACCCTTAGAGTAACAGGAGCAGGTACAGAGATCACCTCCCTGTCTACACAAACTCAGGGCTTTACCTCCTTGAGAGCAGCTATTAACGAAGATATCACCCGCATAAACAGTCTATGATGGCCCTGAAAAAGTCTTTAACTTCTCTATCTGAGGTGGTGTGGCAAAATAAGAAAAGCCTAGACCTAGTTTTCCTACAGCAGGGAGGACTGTGCGCAGCCCTAAAAAAAAAAAAAAAAAGTTGTTTCTATGCTGATCATACTGGGGTGGTGAGAGAGTCCATGGCAAAAGTAAGAGGAGGGGACGGCAGAGTAAGGACCCATCCTTAGAAAGCAGGGGGTGGGTCAGTGACTTGAGGGCACTCAAGAAACAGCCCCAGGGGGCCCAGCTCTAGCCCCACAGGTGGCTTTTCCTGCACACGTGACCTTGGGCAAGGCCCTGGTCCTCTGTAAAATGGCGGGGTGATGGTGCGCAGGTTGGCCTTTATGTCTTGCTTGGATCGTAAAAGTTACATGTGTGTGCACAAGTAACTGTTACACACAGGTAATTGTAACCATTTAATTAAGCTTAAAAAAATAACTGAGGCTGCTAAATAACCATGAAAAAACCACCCTGGCAGGTTTGCTCATCACAGGGCCCAGCACAGACTGGGTCAACAGCAAGAAACATGGCGTCCTGGGGAAGGGGCTGAGGCTTCGCCGGCAGAGAGAGCGAAAAGCCCAGCAGGGATGGTTTAAATCCTGGTTCCATAGATCTCCTTGGCTGACCACCCTACTCTCCTCTCTAATGGGGCCGCTCATCATCCTCCTGGTTCTCCTCACCTTTGGGCCCTATATTATTAATAAGCTGGTGACCTTCATTAAAAAACAGGTTCACTCTGTACAACTATTTGTGTTGAGGCAGCAATACCACTCCTTGCCTAGGGATATAGAGGAAGATTCCTCTATGTAGCTGAAGACAGGGGGGAATGTTAGGACCTAACTGGAGCCAGGACAGGCTCTAAGGGGCAGGCTAGGTCTGAGGTTTAGTCTCTAAGAAAGCTGAGGCACTGAAAACTCCCACAGGCAGTGTAGCTTGACCAATAGGAGAAATCCCCTGAAAAAGCCCGCGCGTGTGGAAATCTAGCCAATTAGTAGATGCCAAGAGACCCTTGCAACCAATCCGCCCTTGCCTACTCCCTGTCTTTGTTCTAAGTTTATAAATACTGCTGTAATTCAGGGCTCAGGGCCCCCTTGCCTTACTCCACTGTATTGGATGCGGCAGGGTGCCCTAACTCGAGTTAGCAATAAATAAACTCCCTTGTTGCTTTTGCATTGCCTTGATGGACTTGTTCGCTCAGTTTATTCGGGGACTTGGACACGGAGCATAACAGTAATAACAAAATCAGTGTCAAGTTTATCAAAAAGCTCATAGTGTTTTAATATTTTATTAACATAGACACTTAAAAGTTTTTCAATCTTTAGAACTTAAGTTGCTCAAGAAGAATTTTAAATATTTTCTGTATATAATTATAACATTATTGCCACACAGATGTTGCACATTTTATGTGCCAGAAGCCTTAAAATTCTTCCTGTGAAAATGTCGAGATACTGTGACAGTTATTTCAAAATTGGTATGCAGAGAAAAATAGGAGTTAGTTTATGTCCATATTAAAAAACTTTAAAAGATTACTTGGAGGTTTCAGAAGTCCTGGTTTTAATTATAGTGATAAAGTCATTATGTAGTTCAGAAGCTAATATTCTAAATAATATATATTTACATTAAAGTTAAAATTGTTAAGCAAAACAATGCCTAACTTGTTGGTTTGTAACGATTCTGGGATCTGAAGCTGGTTGATGTTCTGTTCCTACCTGAAGAATTTAATTGCTTGCTTATTCTAAGTGCCTTGTCAAACAAACTGATGTTACATTAGTTACTGGGATATCTGCCTCTTTGGAAAATATGTTGACTTTTCCCCTGTTTAATAAAAGCAAGTTATACATTTGGGATGCTTAAATAAAAATAGCCCCACCCTATGCCAGAAATGTGTTAATACTGCCCTAGAAGATACTAGGATTAAATATAAACAGGTATATATGATTCACTACATGGATGTTATTTTAATAGCTCATCCTGATAGACCTCTTTTGCAAACTGTCCTCCAAAATCTGACCAAGGCATTGACAGCTAGAGGTTTCAAACTTGCCCTAGGGACAATTCAAACTAACCCACCCATAACTTACTTAGGAAGGGTTATCAGTTCAGAAACTGTGACTCATGCCCTGCTGCAATTGAAAAAGACCATCTAGTTACTTTAATTGATTATCAAAAACTTTTAGGTGATATTAACTGGATTAGACCTTATTTAACATCAACCACTGCTGAACTAAAAGTCTCTTTTTTTAGATTCTAACCCCACTTCTAAAAGACAATTGACTGCTGAGGCTCGGGAAGCCCTAGGCAAAGTAGAAGCAGCTTTATCTGATAGTTATGTAAAAGAATTGACTTAAGAGTAAACTGGCAATTCCTTTGCCTAGCAACACTGACAGCACCTAGGGGAGTTCTGCGGCAGAATGGTCCCTTAGAATAGATCCACCTTCAGCCCAAGCTGAGAAAGGAGTGGCTTCTCATCCAGGCTTGATAGCAACATTGATATTACAAGAGAAGAAATGGAATATTGAATTCCATATAATAAGGAACAACTTGATGCTCTTCTGTTTGATGATAATTTGGCAGATTGCTATAGGAAATTATTGTGGTCGAATTTTACATCATTTACCCTCACATGCTTTGTTAATTCAAAAACTAAAAGAAGGGGAGTTTAAGTATAGCTCTCCCCATCAAATCTTGCAACATGCTCTTTTCGTAATAAATGGGTTTGAAAAAATTTTCTATTCAGCCTTTAAAAGGGGCTACGACTCAGCCTCCGGTTAGTGAAAAGATATCCTTACAAGAGAGTGGACAGGGCCAGCAATACTGCTAAACTGTGGGAGAGGATGTGCTTGTATTTTTTCACAGGACACAGATTGACCAATTTGGATCCCAGACAGACTGATGCCCCATTGCTTCCAAGGGCACTCCTCTACCTGCCGTCACCGCACGGAACAGCCAGCCCACCGGGAGCTGTGGCCAGGGCCAGCCTGGCTGCTTGACCGCAGGCAGGAGAGGCAAGATAAGCATCGAGATCCAGCAGGACTGACAGCTGCTGCTGCTGCAGCGTGAACTCTGACCAAGAAATGATTCTACTCATTTTTAGCTTGTCTACCCTCTCCTTCTGTTTTTCTCTTTGTTAATGATTCTGGGAAACTGAATGTTCATATGAATTACACAGGTGGACTTAATGTGGTGTCTTGTAAACAATGTATGCTCTTATCTTGTTAAGATTTAATGCGATCAAGACAGTTTGTGGACTTACTATTTTAAGGAATTCAGCTTTAACAACTATTACTATTACTGTTACTGTGGCAGCAATTCATGGACTCAACAAGTGCAAATGCCCAATATGTTGAAAAATCATATTTTAGGTGTTTGGAATAGCTCAGATATTAGTTTAGACCTTAGGGAAACTTCATAATCACATACAGACCTTGGGAATACTCTCAATTGGATTTTACTGCCACTGGAACAGCTAATGACTTTTTCCACACCTTCTCTAACTTTATTTCTGGAAAAAACATTCTGTCTTATGTCTTCAGTTCACCTGATTATTAAAAAAAAGAAGAAGAAGAAGAAGAAGGAAATGCCAGGGTGAGGAACTCTGCCCATGGCAAAAGTCATGAGGAAGGGGGCTTCGTATCATACGCAAAGGCGTGACCAAGTCTCAGGAAATTCTCCTGCTCCCGAGCATCTAACCCCAAAACCAGAGTCTGCCTTGTACTCTCACCTATGGGGGCTCTCCTCCATAACCGTTTCTCTTGGAGAAGGAGTTAACGTGCAGCTCCAAGGCAGTAAAAATTCCTGGCCGTGACTAGAGTGTTTCAACTTACGGGACTCCTCTGAAGGTTATCTAGCCTGCCTGTATAGGTTCCTCCGGCCACAACAGCCCTCCAACCTTCAGAGGCATGAGATGTTTTGACTTATTAAAGGCAAATTCTTGTGGGAAGTTAGAAATTATTAGTATAGTGGGTTGGTTGGGAATTATATTGATAAAGGGTTTTTTTATTTGTTGTGTCAATAATTGCTGCTAATTCCCTGCCCTAGGTGGGACAAGGTCGTCTCAGGTTAAGCCTCTCTGTGGACACATGAGTGTTTACTACCTCTCAACCATAAACAGCACAGAGAGTTTTGGAGTATTTCGAGAGTCTTAATTAACATAGGGCTTTTTCTTGTTGTTGAGTCAATGATTGCCGCCAGGCCTCCATATCTCTAGACACCTGGGAATATATTAATCAATGTATTTGGAATATACAAAAGGAAATATAGTAGTTTTGATGTTAGCAATATTAGACTTTTTGACTTAATGAATTTTCTCTTTTGTTATAGATCACTGTACTTTATTATAAATCATTGTGTCCTTGCTATGTAAAAATGTATCCTTATCACTATCTTAAGACTAAGTAGATCTTAAGGGGAACATTGGTGAAAGGATTTTCATTTGTTGGACTGATGTTTGCTGCTAAATGTCCATATTCCCTGCCCTTATAATAATAAATATAACTAGCATATAGGAGAAATATGTATTAACCTTTAAGCATATAGGAGAAATAAGTATTAACCTTTAAGATTAATCATGTTAACCTTGGGTTAAATAAATCCCTTTCTTGATTGTAACTCACTACACCCTCACCCTATAGGAATGCAACTTTATTTGGAGGGTGGTGCCTGGTTTAAGAAAAACAGGCTTGGAAAAAATAAGTTTTCTGGTTATCAGAAAGAAACAGTTGTAAATGTCAGCAGGCAGAAATGACTTAAAGATGATGTAAAACCCCTAAGACTTTTTTTATGTAAAGCACCTGATTTTGATAAAGGTCAGGACTGCTGACCCCCACATGACTCTGTATTCATCCCTATATGTAACAAAAGTTATATAAGAAAATCGAAAATATAAAGAAATGGGATCAGTTCCTGGGAAGACTGACTCCCCATGTCGTTCATTCTTGCTCCCCGTTTTTCTAGCTGAATTCCCATCTGGACCATGGATGCTATTCCATGGATGCTATTCCATGTGAACCAAGTTATCTCCACTAATTTTCCTACTACACTATCCGCTTCTAATCTCTCTATATCTGTAACTAAATATGTATTTTTCCAAGAAGGACACCGATGCCTTCGAATCATCGTGGATCCACCGGGGCTGGACTCCGGCAACTGGTGCCTGGAACAGGCTATGTGAAGGTGAGTTTCCCCAGCAATTAGGGTCATCAGCCCTATTGCCACCCCCTTGGAGCAAGTAGGGTCATCAGCTCTACTGCTCTGGACAGCTAGGGTCATCAGCCCTGTTGTTCCCCCAGTGTTGAGTGTTCGGGACGGATAGGACCCAACTTAGGGTGCCATGG
>CAKJTW010000991.1:0-10384 GCA_917880005.1 Nanger dama
TAATTTCTGTTGTACAGCAAAGTGATTCATGTATACGTTTATATAAAAATATAAATTACATAAAACATATAAATGTGTATAAAATGTTTTTAAAGTATTCTTTTCTATAAGGGTTTATCACAGGATGTTGAACATAGTTCTCTGTGTTACACAGTAGGACTTTGTTATTTAGCCATTCTATACATAATGGTTTGAATCTGCAGTCCCAAACTCCCACTCCACCCCTCCCCGGCCCTCCCGCTTGGCAACCACAAGTCTCTTCTCTGTGCCTGTTTCATACTTATTTTTGATGCTAATGCCAGAATTCACATTTCTCTGGGTTTCTGGTTTGCCAGTAGGTACTCTGCACACTAGTCACCTGTGGATTACACTGGAGATGTGAATTTGCCCATTCTAGGTACCTCATAAGGGGAATCAAACAACAGACGCCCTTCTGTGTCTGGCTTATTTCATTCATCATAATGGTTTCAAGTTTCATTCATGTTGTAGTATATGTGAAAAGTTAGTTCTTTTGAGGCTGAACAATATGCCACTTTATGTATAATGCCACGTTTGTTCAGTCATTTTTCTGCTGATGGACACTTCCGTTATTTTCACCTTTGCCTATTGTCAGTGGTGCTCTTATTAACATCGTTGTACAAATACCTGTTCAAGTCTCTGCTTTAGGTTCTTTGGGACACTTACCGAGGACTGAAGTTACTGGGTCATGTGAGAGCTCTGTGTTCAAGCTTTTAAGAAACTGCCATGGCCTTTGCCCCATCTGCCACACCATTTCACCTTTGTACCAGTAGTGCGTGAGGTTTCCAATTTCTTCACATCCTGGCCAACATTTATTTTCCATTTTTCTTTTGAATAAAATTATAGTCATCCAAGTAATTGTGAAGTGGTTTCTCATTATGGTTTTGATTGGCATTGCTTTAGTGATCAATAATAGGGGCTTCCCAGGTGGCTCAGTGGTAAAGAATCCACCTGCCAAGCAGGAGACGAGGGATCAGTCCCTGGGTGGGGAAGATCCCTGGAGAAGGAAATGGCAGCCCACTGCAGTATTCTTGCCTGGGCAATCCCATGGACAGAGGAGCCTGGCAGGCTACAGTCCAAAAGAGCTGGACACGACTGAGTGACTAAACAACAATGTAACAGCAAGCACTAATGATACTGAGCATTTCTCATGGGCTTATTGGCCATTTGTATATCTTCTATGGAGAAATGTCTATTCAAAAATTTTGCTCTTCTTAAAAAAATTCAGTTATTTATTTGTGGTTGAGTTTTCCATGCTCTTTATATATTCTAGATAATAGTCCCATCAGATAAATGATTTGCTGATATTTTCTCCCATTCAGTAGGCTGTATTTTTGTTTTCCTGATAGTTTACTTTGGTGCACAAATCTCCATGAAACTGATAAAGTCCTATTGTACCTTTTTATTTTCTTTTGTTGCCTGGGCTCTTAGAGTTGATTCAATCTGAATGATGCATGGATTCTGAGTGTCTTAATAATGCTTACAGAAAGTCTCACAGAAAGCATCCTAGGGTTCTTGAGCTGGTTTTCTACTCAATGTCTATTATGACATAAAGAATTCCCCAAATACCAGAATATTTGTGGAGCTAAGACTTTTTTTTACAGATGAAAATCTCTGACTAAGCAGCTTTATTCAAAATAGTCCAAAGTTATACACAATCAAAATGTCCATCGTTAGTAGAATGGAAAAATAAACTGTGGAACTTTGATAGAGTAAGACACAACAGTAGGGAAAAAAAGAAGAAAGAATGTAGTCCTATGGCAAATACAAGCATAAATGATCTCACTGATATACCAATGAGGAAGAGGCCAGACATGGAAGTGCACATACTATGTGGATCCATTTATTATGAAGTTAGAGAACAGACAAAGCTAATCTATGCTGATGGAAGTCAGATTCCTAGTTAACGGGTAAGGAATTAACTGAGAGGAGGGAGAGCTAAAGAAGGCAAGAAAACCTCCTGGAATGTTGAAAACAATGAATGTCTTGATTTAGGCAGTGATTACATTGTGTGTGTGTATATATAACTATCAAGTTTACACAAGATTTGTACACTTACTGTTTATATGCTATAACAATAAAAAACAATTGGAATCTCTGGCTAACGGTGAGGTTCACGGGATTCATGTGAGTACAAGATTTTGGTAGTGTTGTCCAACAGACACGGTCTGAATTAACCCTCAAGAATGCTTGGCCTTCCTTGGGAAGCTTAAAAACAATAGCTGATGGAGTATTAGCAGCGAACAGAAGCTCCTTAATCTGTCAGAGCTTGCAACAGGAAATGTTACCTTGAAGACAGAAAGGCAATAAATCACTAGCTTCTAGATTCATGTTAGATTCCTAAAATAAGAAGAGGTTGACTGGAAAATATCAGCACAGAACCAAGTAGGATGTTTTGAATGCTGTAGTTTTGGGAAACTATGCCCTTGACTGTTGCTTGAAGATGTTGCTAAGATACATTACATTAGGTACCAAGAAACAAGACTGAAAAGGATGATGCAGAATTTTTTAAAAATACAAGTGTAAGTTCAAGCATGTGTCACATAAATGCAGACTCAGAGGTGATCTTGAGAACGCAGGAAGTAAGAACACTTGACTGCAATTTGCCCACTGACATTTCCTTTCAACAAGGTATCTGAAGATTCAGACACAGCCCTGTAATATATGACATTTGAAGAAATTATATTTAAAAATCATTTTGATGAAGACTAAGATGGCTAGAAATATCAGTCATCAATCTGTGTCAATGGAGCAGGGACAAGGTGATCCATGATTACAAGGGTGAGGTGTGAAGGGCTGGCAGAATGAGCAGGCAGCTCTGGACAGGTCTATCACACCTTAGAAGATTAGCCTATTATTCAAAATTAGGTTAATAATGTGGCCCACTAAAACAAAGATGAAATACACACACCAAGAATGAAGGTATGAGGTTGCATATTTGGTACAATTCATCTTGTCCTGGTACAAGATGGAAAATAAAAATTACTAACTAAAAGTGCAATGAAAGAAGAACTATGACTTTCTAAGCAAAAATCTTACTTCAGTAATGTGCGTTACTTCAAAAGTTTTTAAGACATAAGGAAGGGACTTCCCTCACAGTCTAGTGGTTAAGAATCTGCCTGCCAGTGCAGGGGATGCAGGTTCAATCCCTGGTCCGGGAAGATCCCACATGCATCAGGGAAACTAAACCCACGAGCTACAACTACTGAACCCACGTGCTCCGATCACTGAAGCCCACACACCTAGAGCCCGTGCTCCACAACAAGAAAAGCCACCACAATGAGAAGCCTCACGCAGCAACTAGAGAATAGCCCCTGTTCACTGCAACTAGAGAAAGTCTGTGCTCAGCAACAAAGACTCAGCAAAGCCGTAAATAAGTAAATGATTTTTTTCTAAGGACACAGAAATGTGAGATAGAGCTCATACTTCCTATCAGCAGAAATACGACAAAGACGTACATTATTCAAGACCTAAAACAAGTCCTCCATGTGCATATTGTTGTCTATATTGTGTTTTGTTGATGTTGCTAAGTCACTCCAGTTGTGTCCAACTCTGTGCGACCCCATAGTCGGCAGTGCACCAGGCTCCCCCGTCCCTGGGATCCTCCAGGCAAGAACACTGGAGTGGGTTGCTGTTTTCTTTCTTCAATGCATGAAAGCGAAAAGTGAAAATGAAGTCACTCAGTCATGTCCAACTTAGCGACCCCGTGGGGTGAAGCCTATCAGGCTCCTCCATCCACGGGATTTTCCAGGAAAGGGTACCATTTTCCAGGCAATGGTACTGGGATGCCATTGCCTTCTCCATATTGTGTTTTACTTATTGACTACTTAGAAGAGATATTTAAAGATGGGTTAATTCATAAGGAAATTAGGGATTCAACTTTTACAAAGCAAACACTGTATGATAGGGGTGGAAGCCCAGAGAGCCTTTGACATGATCTGGGCACCACACAAATTTCAGGAAAGCTCCTCCATCTGATCTCTTTAAAAGGAACTATCAAAGAATTAGGAATTGACCTTATTTGGGGGGAAAAAGTACAAGAATTACTTCATATATATGTCAAGAATGCAACTTCCAGGGTTAGCATCTGATTAGGAGCTACCATCATCAACTGGGGTCAAAACAGAACTGAGCTTAAGTGCTATAAAGACATTCCAAGACATTCTAATTTGGGATGGAACCAGTAGCAGAAATTATCAAGTCTGTCTCAAAAGATCTTTAAAATAGGACCAATCCCCTCCTGTTCTTAACAGTTTAGGCATTATCTATATTTTGGAGTCAGGGACTCAATGATTTTAAGTACCTCATACACAAGAGGTTGTCTTCAAAAAGCTCCCACAACCAACAGATGGCAGAATTGGCTCTGCTGTTCTTTTATGATTTCATACAAATCTATATATGAAGCAGAACGGGTATTTTTTAAAGATGTGTGTGTATTTCCCTAGGAATCATGATATCTTACAAATTTACATGCATATACTCTTGCTCCTTCCCATCTCAAAGGACACTTCTGAGCCTCTTTCACCAGAACTGAAAAAAATCTCACCTTTGGCTAGTACCCCAGGTCAATAGCACATTCAATTCAAAAAGGATAGCGCTGCATGAACAAGGATCTGAAGTAGACCTCTAGACTTTTCTTCACAGAAATCCCATTAAGACAGAGCAATCCTTCTAATAAATAAATAGTTAAGACTCAGTATAAACTTTCATCAGGGGCTTCCCTGGCGGCTCAATAGTAAAGAATCTACTTACCAGTGCAGGAGACGTGGGTTCAATCCCTGGCCCAAGGAGATCCCACATGTGTTTGAGTGACTAAGCCCCTCGGCCACATCTATTAAGCCTGTGCGCCGGACCCCACATGCTGCACTACTGAAGCCCAAGCACCCATGTTCCACAGCAAGGGAAGCCGCCACAATCAGAAGCCTGTGCATTACAATCAGAGAGTAGCCTGGCTCGCCCACAGCTAGAGAAAAGCCTGCACAGCAACAAAGACCCAGCACAGTAAAAAATAAATAAATGGAATTTTAGAAATACACAAATAAACTGCCATCAACCTTCCTGTCTCAGAATAACTGCTGAACTGTCACCATTTCCCAAAGAGGTCCTGGGATGAATCAGAAATAACCTCAAGTCAGACCAGACTTCTCCTGACCTCTGTTCCCTGGGCCCAAATTGCAATTCCCCAAAGAGTTCCAGCCCACATCCTTCTCTTGTGCCCTTGATCACCCCCTCAGTCCATGTGAGAGACTCAGACTTTTGCTTATAAGTCTATTCTAAGGGGAATTAAGCTCATCCCTGAGGTTAGATCACACACATAAAAGCAAGGAAATGACGGTCCTGATCTGATGTGCATGTGATTCATTTTCCTTTTCCTGCAGTCTCATAGGGCTAAATACCAGTATACGTAGTCTCTGAAATGCCGGGAATCTCATGACCCCTTCTTCACTACCAAAAAGCAATAGTTCACACTCATTAAGTATGTTCTATGGGGCTTTCCTGGTGGCTCAGAGGTTAAAGTGTCTGCCTCCGATGCAGGAGACCCGGGTTCGATCCCTGGGTCGGGAAGATCCCCTGGAGAAGGAAATGGTAACCCACTCCAGGATTCTTGCCTAGAGAATCCCATGGACAGAGAAGCCTGGTAGGCTACAGTCCACAGGGTCGCAAAGAGTCGGACGCAACTGAGCGACTTCACTTCACTTCACTTTGTGTGTCAAACACTAAACAGTGTAACTGCATTTGTTCATTTATTGAATGTGCTATTGACCTGGGGTACTAGCCAAAGGTGAGATTTTTTTCAGTTCTGGTGAAAGAGGCTCAGAAGTGTCCTTTGAGATGGGAAGGAGCAAGAGTATATGCATGTAAATTTGTAAGATATCATGATTCCTAGGGAAATACACACACATCTTTAAAAAATACCCGTTCTGCTTCATATATAGATTTGTATGAAATCATAAAAGAACAGCAGAGCCAATTCTGCCATCTGTTGGTTGTGGGAGCTTTTTGAAGACAACCTCTTGTGTATGAGGTACTTAAAATCATTGAGTCCCTGACTCCAAAATATAGATAATGCCTAAACTGTTAAGAACAGGAGGGGATTGGTCCTATTTTAAAGATCTTTTGAGACAGACTTGATAATTTCTGCTACTGGTTCCATCCCAAATTAGAATGTCTTGGAATGTCTTTATAGCACTTAAGCTCAGTTCTGTTTTGACCCCAGTTGATGATGGTAGCTCCTAATCAGATGCTAACCCTGGAAGTTGCATTCTTGACATATATATGAAGTAATTCTTGTACTTTTTTCCCCCAAATAAGGTCAATTCCTAATTCTTTGATAGTTCCTTTTAAAGAGATCAGATGGAGGAGCTTTCCTGAAATTTGTGTGGTGCCCAGATCATGTCAAAGGCTCTCTGGGCTTCCACCCCTATCATACAGTGTTTGCTTTGTAAAAGTTGAATCCCTAATTTCCTTATGAATTAACCCATCTTTAAATATCTCTTCTAAGTAGTCAATAAGTAAAACACAATATGGAGAAGGCAATGGCATCCCAGTACCATTGCCTGGAAAATGGTACCCTTTCCTGGAAAATCCCGTGGATGGAGGAGCCTGATAGGCTTCACCCCACGGGGTCGCTAAGTTGGACATGACTGAGTGACTTCATTTTCACTTTTCGCTTTCATGCATTGAAGAAAGAAAACAGCAACCCACTCCAGTGTTCTTGCCTGGAGGATCCCAGGGACGGGGAGCCTGGTGCACTGCCGACTATGGGGTCGCACAGAGTTGGACACAACTGGAGTGACTTAGCAACATCAACAAAACACAATATAGACAACAATATGCACATGGAGGACTTGTTTTAGGTCTTGAATAATGTACGTCTTTGTCGTATTTCTGCTGATAGGAAGTATGAGCTCTATCTCACATTTCTGTGTCCTTAGAAAAAAATCATTTACTTATTTACGGCTTTGCTGAGTCTTTGTTGCTGAGCACAGACTTTCTCTAGTTGCAGTGAACAGGGGCTATTCTCTAGTTGCTGCGTGAGGCTTCTCATTGTGGTGGCTTTTCTTGTTGTGGAGCACGGGCTCTAGGTGTGTGGGCTTCAGTGATCGGAGCACGTGGGTTCAGTAGTTGTAGCTCGTGGGTTTAGTTTCCCTGATGCATGTGGGATCTTCCCGGACCAGGGATTGAACCTGCATCCCCTGCACTGGCAGGCAGATTCTTAACCACTAGACTGTGAGGGAAGTCCCTTCCTTATGTCTTAAAAACTTTTGAAGTAACGCACATTACTGAAGTAAGATTTTTGCTTAGAAAGTCATAGTTCTTCTTTCATTGCACTTTTAGTTAGTAATTTTTATTTTCCATCTTGTACCAGGACAAGATGAATTGTACCAAATATGCAACCTCATACCTTCATTCTTGGTGTGTGTATTTCATCTTTGTTTTAGTGGGCCACATTATTAACCTAATTTTGAATAATAGGCTAATCTTCTAAGGTGTGATAGACCTGTCCAGAGCTGCCTGCTCATTCTGCCAGCCCTTCACACCTCACCCTTGTAATCATGGATCACCTTGTCCCTGCTCCATTGACACAGATTGATGACTGATATTTCTAGCCATCTTAGTCTTCATCAAAATGATTTTTTAAATATAATTTCTTCAAATGTCATATATTACAGGGCTGTGTCTGAATCTTCAGATACCTTGTTGAAAGGAAATGTCAGTGGGCAAATTGCAGTCAAGTGTTCTTACTTCCTGCGTTCTCAAGATCACCTCTGAGTCTGCATTTATGTGACACATGCTTGAACTTACACTTGTATTTTTTTAAAAAAATTCTGCATCATCCTTTTCAGTCTTGTTTCTTGGTACCTAATGTAATGTATCTTAGCAACATCTTCAAGCAACAGTCAAGGGCATAGTTTCCCAAAACTACAGCATTCAAAACATCCTACTTGGTTCTGTGCTGATATTTTCCAGTCAACCTCTTCTTATTTTAGGAATCTAACATGAATCTAGAAGCTAGTGATTTATTGCCTTTCTGTCTTCAAGGTAACATTTCCTGTTGCAAGCTCTGACAGATTAAGGAGCTTCTGTTCGCTGCTAATACTCCATCAGCTATTGTTTTTAAGCTTCCCAAGGAAGGCCAAGCATTCTTGAGGGTTAATTCAGACCGTGTCTGTTGGACAACACTACCAAAATCTTGTACTCACATGAATCCCGTGAACCTCACCGTTAGCCAGAGATTCCAATTGTTTTTTATTGTTATAGCATATAAACAGTAAGTGTACAAATCTTGTGTAAACTTGATAGTTATATATACACACACACAATGTAATCACTGCCTAAATCAAGACATTCATTGTTTTCAACATTCCAGGAGGTTTTCTTGCCTTCTTTAGCTCTCCCTCCTCTCAGTTAATTCCTTACCCGTTAACTAGGAATCTGACTTCCATCAGCATAGATTAGCTTTGTCTGTTCTCTAACTTCATAATAAATGGATCCACATAGTATGTGCACTTCCATGTCTGGCCTCTTCCTCATTGGTATATCAGTGAGATCATTTATGCTTGTATTTGCCATAGGACTACATTCTTTCTTCTTTTTTTCCCTACTGTTGTGTCTTACTCTATCAAAGTTCCACAGTTTATTTTTCCATTCTACTAACGATGGACATTTTGATTGTGTATAACTTTGGACTATTTTGAATAAAGCTGCTTAGTCAGAGATTTTCATCTGTAAAAAAAAGTCTTAGCTCCACAAATATTCTGGTATTTGGGGAATTCTTTATGTCATAATAGACATTGAGTAGAAAACCAGCTCAAGAACCCTAGGATGCTTTCTGTAAGACTTTCTGTAAGCATTATTAAGACACTCAGAATCCATGCATCATTCAGATTGAATCAACTCTAAGAGCCCAGGCAACAAAAGAAAATAAAAGGTACAATAGGACTTTATCAGTTTCATGGAGATTTGTGCACCAAAGTAAACTATCAGGAAAACAAAAATACAGCCTACTGAATGGGAGAAAATATCAGCAAATCATTTATCTGATGGGACTATTATCTAGAATATATAAAGAGCATGGAAAACTCAACCACAAATAAATAACTGAATTTTTTAAGAAGAGCAAAATTTTTGAATAGACATTTCTCCATAGAAGATATACAAATGGCCAATAAGCCCATGAGAAATGCTCAGTATCATTAGTGCTTGCTGTTACATTGTTGTTTAGTCACTCAGTCGTGTCCAGCTCTTTTTGGACTGTAGCCTGCCAGGCTCCTCTGTCCATGGGATTGCCCAGGCAAGAATACTGCAGTGGGCTGCCATTTCCCTTCTCCAGGGATCTTCCCCACCCAGGGACTGATCCCTCGTCTCCTGCTTGGCAGGTGGATTCTTTACCACTGAGCCACCTGGGAAGCCCCTATTATTGATCACTAAAGCAATGCCAATCAAAACCATAATGAGAAACCACTTCACAATTACTTGGATGACTATAATTTTATTCAAAAAGAAAAAATGGAAAATAAATGTTGGCCAGGATGTGAAGAAATTGGAAACCTCACGCACTACTGGTACAAAGGTGAAATGGTGTGGCAGATGGGGCAAAGGCCATGGCAGTTTCTTAAAAGCTTGAACACAGAGCTCTCACATGACCCAGTAACTTCAGTCCTCGGTAAGTGTCCCAAAGAACCTAAAGCAGAGACTTGAACAGGTATTTGTACAACGATGTTAATAAGAGCACCACTGACAATAGGCAAAAGGTGAAAATAACGGAAGTGTCCATCAGCAGAAAAATGACTGAACAAACGTGGCATTATACATAAAGTGGCATATTGTTCAGCCTCAAAAAGAACTAACTTTTCACATATACTACAACATGAATGAAACTTGAAACCATTATGATGAATGAAATAAGCCAGACACAGAAGGGCGTCTGTTGTTTGATTCCCCTTATGAGGTACCTAGAATGGGCAAATTCACATCTCCAGTGTAATCCACAGGTGACTAGTGTGCAGAGTACCTACTGGCAAACCAGAAACCCAGAGAAATGTGAATTCTGGCATTAGCATCAAAAATAAGTATGAAACAGGCACAGAGAAGAGACTTGTGGTTGCCAAGCGGGAGGGCCGGGAGGGGTGGAGTGGGAGTTTGGGACTGCAGATTCAAACCATTATGTATAGAATGGCTAAATAACAAAGTCCTACTGTGTAACACAGAGAACTATGTTCAACATCCTGTGATAAACCCTTATAGAAAAGAATACTTTAAAAACATTTTATACACATTTATATGTTTTATGTAATTTATATTTTTATATAAACGTATACATGAATCACTTTGCTGTACAACAGAAATTAACACAATTGATGCT
>CAKJTW010000992.1:0-10378 GCA_917880005.1 Nanger dama
GGAAGGGCTGATTTCCCCGAGATGCTACAGTGGACAAAGGCCACAACCCGCCTGCAGGGGAGAAGCTCCTGGTTTTTCTCGAGTTGCAGTGGGGTCCTCTCGAGTTACGATGGGGATGCCAAGGACCAGCCCCTGTGGCCTCAGGTGAGGCCAGTCTCCATGCAAGTTGTGAGAGGCCTCTGGGGATACCTCTGCAGTCGGCACCGGCTCCTCAGTCCTCCTCTGGAGCTGAGGCCGGAGCCTGAGCTTTCCTCACCCATGCAAACATAGGACTTGGGGTTCCCCTGGAGCCCACACTGGGAAGTCAGGTCTCGTCTCGCATGGAGATGTGCAAGGCCTCTGTCCTGTTGAGCTGCAGCAGCAGTGTCAGGCTCCCAGTAGAGCAGACACAGTATCTGTGGCTTGCCCTTGAACTACCCCAAGGCTGTCACATGTGCGAGTGTGGCATGAGTCAATCCTCGGGGTGACAGTTGAGGCATTGCAGGGCAGTCAGGTTCATCTGGAGTGGGCGAGGCATTTGAGGGTCTTGGGGAATGGTGGCACGACCCCTGGTGTTCCTCCCAACTCTCCTGGTGCGAGTTCCTACTCTTGGGATGTGAGGGTAGTGCCGGGAATCTTTTCCTGACAGAGCGGGGAAAAGGACTCTCATTGGGAGCTAAGCAGGGGAAAACGGGCTCCTCTTGAGTAGTGGCGAGACCCTCAGTGTTCCTCTCGAGTGAGCATGGGTGGGTCGGGGAACTTCATGGTTCACAGCAAGGGTGTGACAGAGCCTTTCGAGGTCCAAGAGGGAAGGGGTGATTTAACCCAAGATGCCACAGCAAACAAGGGCCTCACCCCGCCTGCAGGGGAGAATTTCCTGTTTTTTTTTCGAGTTGCGGTGGGTCCTCTCGAGTTATGACAGGGAGCCCAAGGACCTGCCCCTGTGGCCTCAGGAGAGGCCAGTCTCTGAGTGAGTTGCGAGGGGCCTCTGGGGATTCCTCCCCAGTCAGCACTGGGTCCTCAGTCCTCGACGGGAGCAGAGGCGAAATCTGAGCTTTCCTCACCTGTGCTGACATGGGTCTTGGGGTTTCCCTGGAGCCCCCACAGGGGAGTGAGACTCTTCTCAAGTGGAGACGTGCATGGCAGCTTTCCTCCTGAGCTTCAGCAGCAGTGTCAGGCTACCCTTCATGCAGACACAGGGATCTGTGGGTTGCTCTTGAGGTACCTCAGTTCTGTCACACGTGCCAGTGTGGTATGAGTCAATCGCCAGGATGACAGTCGAGGCAGTGCAGGGCAGTCAGGTTCATCTGGAGTGGATTGAGGCTCTTGAGGATTTTGGGGAATGGTTGCACGACCCATGGGGTTCCTCATGACTCTCCTGGGGTAAGAGCCTCCTCTTGAGAGGCAAGGGGAGTGCCGGGAATCCTTTCCCAATGGAGCAGAAAAAGGGACCCTTACCTGGAGCTGAGCAGGGGATAACAGGGCTTCTCTTGGGTGGCAGCGGGACCCTCGTTCCTCTCGAATGGGGATGGGTGGTGCGGGGAACCTCGTGGATCTAAGCAAGGGTGTGACGGCCCCTTTTGAGGTCAAAGACGGAAGGGGTGATTTCCCCTGAGACACTGCAATGGACCAGGGCCTCATCCCGCCTGCACAGGAGAAGCTCCTGGTTTTCCTCGAGTTGTGGCGGGGAGTGATGATGGGGACCCCAGGGGCCCACCTCTGTGGCCTCAGGAGAGGCCACTATCAGTGCGAGTTGTGAGGAGCCTCTGGGGATACCTCGCCAGTCAGCACCGGCTCCTCAGTCCTCATCTGGAGCTGAGGCTGGAGCCCGAGATTTCTTCGCCCGTGCTGACATGGGTCTTGGGGTTCCCCTATAGCCTCCACAGGGAGTCAGGCCTCATCTCGTGTGGACACGTGCATGGCCGCTTTCCTGCCTAGCTGCAGCAGCAGTGTCAGGCTACTCGTTGAGTAGACACAGGGATATGTGGCTTGCCCTTGAGGTGCCACAGGGCTGTCACACGTGCCAGGGTGGGAAGAGTCCATTCTCAGCATGACAGTTCAGGAAGTGCACGGCAATCAGGTTCATCTCGAGTGGACTGAAGCATTTGGGGGCTATGTTTATGGTGGCACGACCCCTGGAGTTCCTCCAGACACTCGCAGGGCGAGCACCTTTTATTGGGATGCAAGAGGAGCGCAGGGAATCATTTCCCACCGGAGCAGGGAAAGGGACCCTCATCGGGGAGCTGAGCAGGGTAAAACGGGGCTAATCTTGAGTAGCAGCAGGACCCTCGGTGGTCCTCTCGAGTAGGGACAGGTGGATCTGGGAACTCCCTTGGTTGCAGCAATGGGGTGAAGGAACCTTTCGAGGTCCAAGAGGGAAGGGGTGATTTCCCCCAACATGCTGCAGCGGACAAGGACCTCACCTCACCTGCAGGGGAGAAGATCATGTTTTTCTCGAGTTGCGGTGTGGTCTTCTTGAGTTTCGACTGGGACCCCAGGGGCCCGCCCCTGTGGCCTCAGGAGAAGCCAGTCTCTGTGCGAGTTGTGTGGGGCCTCTGGGGATTCCTCCCCAGTCATCCCCAAGTCCTCAGTCTTCATCTGGATCTGCAGCCGGAGCCTGAGCTTTGCTCGCCAGTGCTGACATGGGTCTTGGCATTCCCCTGGAGCCTCCATGGAGGAGCCAGGCCTCCTCTTGCGTGGAGACGTGCACAGCCGCTTTCCTCCCGAGCTGCAGCAGAAGTGTCATGCTCATTATCTAGCGGACACAGGGATCTGTGGCTTGCCCTCAAAATGCCACAGTGTTGTCACACATTCTAGCATGGCATAATTGATTCTCTGGGTGACAGTCGAGGCAGTGCAGGGAAATCAGGTTCATCTGGACTGTACTGAGGCATTTGGGGGTCTTGGGGAATGGTGGCACGACACCTGGAGTTTCTTCCTACTCTGCTGAGGCAAGGGCCTCCTCTTGGGATGCAAGGGAATCTCCAGGAATCCTTTCCTGACACAGCAGGGAAAGGGACCCTCATCTGGAGCTGAGCAGGGGAAAACGGGGCTCCTCTTGAGTCGTGGCTGGACCCTCGATATTCCTCTCGAGTGGGGATGGGTGGGTCGAGGAACTTCGTGGGTTGCAGCTAAGGTGGGAAAGAGCCTTTAGAGTTCCAAGAGGGAAGGGCTGATTTCCCCGAGACACCGTAGTGGACAATGGCCACAGCCCGCCTTCTGGTGAGAAGCTCCTGGCTTTTCACAAGTTGCAGCGGGTCTCTCGATTTATGACGGGGCCTCAGGAAAGGCCAGTCTCCGTGAGAGTTGTGAGGGTCCTCTGGGGATTCCTCCCCAGACGGTGCCAGGTCCTCAGTCCTCGTCTGGAACTAAGGCTGGAGCCTGAGCTTTCCTCGCTTGTGCTGACATGGGTCTTGGGATTCCCCTGGAGCCTCCACAGGCGACTCAGGCCTCAGCTCACGTGGAGACATGCACAGCCACTTTCCTTCCGAGATGCAGCAGCAGTGTCAGGCCCCTCATCGAGTGGACACAGGGATCTGTGGCTAGCCTTCGATGTGCCACAGGGATGTCACACATGCCAGTGTGGCATGAGTCAATCATTGGGGTGACAGTCAAGGCCATAAAGAGCAATCAGGTTCATCTGGAGTGGACTGAGGCATTTGGGTGTCTTGGGGAATGGTGGCACAACCTCTGGATTTCCTCCCAACTCTCCTGGGGCGAGTGCCTCCTCTTGAAATTCAAGGGAAGCGCCGGGAATCCTTAGCCGAGGGAGCAAGAAAATGGACCCTCATCTGGAGAAGAGCAGGAGAAAACGGGGCTCCTCTTGAGTCGCGGTGGAACCCTTTGCATTCCTCTTGAGAGGGGACGGGTGGGTCATGGAACTTTGTGGGTGGCAGCAAGGGGATGAAGAAGCCTTTTGAGGTCTAAGACTTAAGAGGTGATTTCCCCGAGATGCCACAGCGAACAAGGGCCTAACCCCACCTGCAGGGGAGAAGCTCCTGGTTTATCTCGAGTTACAGTGGTGTACTCTGGAGTTATGATGAGGACCCCAGGGACCTGCCTCTGTGGCCTCAGGAGAGGCCAGTCTGTGTGAGTTGCTAGGGGCCTCTGGGGATTCCTTCCCAGTAGGTGCCGGTTCCTCAGTCCTAGTCCAGAGCTGAGCCCAGAGCATGAGCTTTATTCGTCCATGCTTACATGGGTTTTGGGGTTCCCCCTGGAGCCTCCACAGGGTAGTCAGTCCTCATATCGCATGGAGAGAAGCAAGGCCGCTTTCCTCCCGAGCTGCAGCAGCAGTGTCAGGCCCCCTGTCGAGCAAACACAGGGATCTGTGGCTTGCTCTCGAGGTGCCACAGGGCTGCCATTGTGCCAGGATGGCATGAGTTGATTTTAGGGGTTACAATCAAGGCAGTGCAGGGCATTCACGTTCATCTGGAGTGGACTGAGGAATTTGGGGGTATTGGGGAATGGTGGCACGACCCCTGGAGTTCCTCCCGACTCTCCTGGGGTGAGCACCTCCTCTTGGGAGGCAACAGAAGTGCCGAGAATCCTTTCACGACAATGGAGGGAAAGGGACCCTCATCTGGAGCTGAGCAGGGGAAAACAGGGCTCCTCTTAAGATGCAGTAGGACCCTCGATATTCCTCTCGTGTGGGGACGGGTGGGTCGGAGAAATTCGTGGGTCACAGCAAGGGTGTGAAGGAGCCTTTCAAGGTCCAAGAAGAAAGGGTTGATTTCACCCGAGATGCCACAGCGTACAAGAGCCTCACGCCGCCTGCAAAGGAGAAGCTCCTGGTTTTTCTTGATTTGCGGCGGAGTCCTCTCGAGATGGCAACACCAGGGACCCGCCCTTTTGCCTCAGGAGAGGCCAGTCTCCGAGTGAGTTGTGAAGGGCCTCTGGGGATTCCTCCCCAGTTGGCGCCAGGTCCTCAGTCCTCATCTGGAGCTGAGGCCAGAGCCTGAGCTTTCCTCGCCTGTGCTGACATGGGTCTTGGGTTTCCCCTGGAGCTTCCACAGGCAAGTCAGGCCTCGTCTTGCATGGAGACGTGCATGGCCTGTTTCCTCTCAAGCTGAATCATCAGGGTCAGGCTCCCCATCGAGCAGACACAGGAAAATGTGGCTTGCCCTCAAGGTGCCACAGGGCTATCACACGTACCAGTGTGGCAAAAGTCGATCCTTGGGGTGACAGTCGAGGCAGTGCAGGTCAATCAGATTCATCTGGTGTGGACTGAGGCCTTTGGGGGTCTTGGGGAATGGTGGCATGACATCTGGAGTTCCTCCCATCTCTCCTGGTGTGAGTGCCTCCTCTTGGGAGGCGAGGGGGCTCGGAATCCTTTCCCGATGGAGTAGGGAAAGGGACCCTCATCTGGAGCTGAGCAGGGGAAAAAGGGCCTCCTCTTGAGTCACGGCGAAACCCTCGGTGTTCATCTCAAGTGCTGACATGTGGGTCGGGGACCTTCATGGATCACAGCAAGGGTGTGAAGGAGCCTTTCGAGGTCCAAGAAGGAAGGAGTGTTTTCCCACGAGATGCCACAGAGGACAAGGGCTGCACCCCACCTGCAGGGGAGAAGCTCCTCATTTTTTTCTCGAGTTGCTGCGGGGTCCTCTCGAGTTACAATGGGGACACAAGGGACCCACCCCTGTGGCTGCAGGAGATGCCAGTCTCTGTGCGAGTTGCGTTGGGCCTCTGGGGATTCCTCCCCTATCGGGGCCAAGTCCTCAGTCCACGTCTGGAGCTGAGGCTGGAGCCTGAGCTTTGCTCACCCATGCTGACATGGGTCTTCGTGTTCCCCCTGGAGCCTCCACATGGGAGTCAGGCCTGGTCTCGCATGGAGACGTGCTAGGCCGCTTTCCTCCCTAGTTGCAGCAGCAGTGTCAGACTCCCCGTCGAGCAGAAACAGGGACCTGTGGCTTGTCTTCAAGGTTCCACAGGGATGTCACACGTGCCAGCATGGCGTGAGTCAATCCTTGGGTTGACAGTCGAGGCAGTGCAGGGCAATGAGTTTCATCTAGAGTGGACTGAAGCATTTGCAAGTCTTGGGCAATGGTGGGACGATCCCTGGAGTTCCTCTCGACACTCCTGGGGTGAGCGCCTCCTCTTGGATGTGAGGGTAGATCCAGGAAATCTTTCCCGGTGAAGCAGGGAAAGGGACCCTCATCTGGAGCTGTTCAGTTCAGTTCAGTTCAATTCAGTCACTCACTCATGTCTGACTCTTTGCGACCCCATGAATTGCAGCACACCAGGCCTCCCTGTTTATTGCCATCTCTCAGAGTTCACTCAGACTCACGTCCATCAAGTCCGTCATGCCACCCAGCTATCTCATCCTCGGCTGTCCCCTTTTCCTCCTGCCCCCAATCCTTCCCAGCATCAGAGTCTTTTCCAATCAGTCAACTATTCACATGAGGTGGCCAAAGTACTGAAGTTTCAGCTTTAGCATCATTCCTTCCAAAGTAATCCCAGGGTTGATCTCCTTCAGAATGGACTGGTTGGATCTCCTTGCAACCCACGGGATTCTCAAGAGTCTTCTCCAACACCACAGTTCAAAAGCATCAATTCTTCGGTGCTCAGCCTTCTTCACAGTCCAACTCTCACATCCATACATGACCACAGGAAACCATAGCCTTGACTAGATGGATCTTAGTCAGCAAAGTAATGTCTCTGCTTTTGAATATGCTATCTAGGTTGGTTATAACTTTTCTTCCAAGGAATAAGCATTTTTAAATTTCATGTCTGCAGTCACCATCTGCAGTGATTTTGGAGCCCAAATAAATAAAGTCTGACATTGTTTCCACTGTTTCTCCATCTATTTCCCATGAAGTGATGGGACTGGATGCCATGATCTTCGTTTTCTGAATGTCAAGCTTTAAGCCAACTTTTTCACTCTCCTCTATCACTTTCATCAAGAGGCCCTTTAGCTCCTCTTCATTTTCTGCCATAAGGGTGGTATCATATGCATATCTGAGGTTATTGCTGTTTTTCCCAGCAATCATGATTCCAGCTTGTGTTTCTTCCAGCCCAGCGTTTCTAATGATGTACTCTGCATATAAGTCAAATAAGCAGGGTGACAATATACAGCCTTGATGTACTGCTTTTCCTATTTGGAACCAGTCTCTTGTTCCATGTCCAGTTCTAACTGTTGCTTCCTGACCTGCATACAGATTTCTCAACAGGCAGGTCAGGTGGTCTAGTATTCCCATCTCTTGAAGAATTGTCCACAGTTTATTGTGATCCACACAGTCAAAGGCTTTGGCATAGTCAATAATGCAGAAATAGATGTTTTTCTGGAACTCTCTTGCTTTCTCCATGATTCAGCGGATGTTGGCAATTTGATCTCTGGTTCTTCTGCCTTTTCTAAAACCAGCTTGAACATCAGGGATTTCTCGGTTCACGTATTGCTGAAGCCTGGCTTGGAGAATTTTGAGCATTACTTTACTAGCATGTGAGATGAGTGCAATTGTGTGGAAGTCTGAGCATTCTTTGGCATTGCCTTTCTTTGAAATTGGAATGAACACTGACCTTTTCCAGTCCTGTGGCCACTGCTGAGTTTTCCAAATTTACTGGCATATTGAGTGTAGCACTTACACACCATCATCTTTCAGGATTTGCAACAGCTCAACTGGAATTCCATCACCTCCACTAGCTTTGTTCATAGTGATGCTTTCTAAGGCCCACTTAACTTCACATTCCAAGATGTCTGGCTCTAGATGAGTGATCACATCATCATGATTATCTGGGTCTTGAAGATCTTTTTGTGCAGTTCTTCCATGTATTCTTGCCACCTCTTAATATCTTCTGCTTCTGTTAGGTCCAGACCATTTCTGTCGTTTATCGAGCCCATCTTTGCATGAAATGTTCCCTTGATAACTCTAATTTTCTTGAAGAGATCTCTAGTCTTTCCCATTCTGTTCTTTTCCTCTATTTCTTTGCATTGATCGCTAAAGAAGACTTTCTTATCTCTTCTTGCTATTCTTTGGAACTCTGAATTCAGATGCTTATATCTTTACTTTCTCCTTTGCTTTTCACCTCCCTTCTTTTCACAGCTATTTGTAAGGCCTCCCCAGACAGCTATTTTGCTTTTTTGCATTTATTTTCCATGGGGATGGTCTTGATCTCTGTCTCCCGTATAATGTCACGAACCTCATTCCGTAGTTCATCAGGGCCCTATCTATCAGATCTAGGCCCTTAAATCTATTTCTCACTTCCATTGTATAGTCATAAGGGATTTTATTTAGGTCATACCTGAATGGTCTAGCGGTTTTCCCTACTTTCTTCAATTTCAGTCTGATTTTGGCAATAAGGTGTTCATGATCTGAACCACAGTCAGCTCCTGGTCTTGTTTTTGTTGACTGTATAGAGCTTCTCCATCTTTGGCTGCAAAGAATATAATCAATCTGATTTTGGTGTTGACCATCTGGTGATGTCCATGTGTAGAGTCTTGTGTTGTTGGAAGAGGGTGTTTGCTATAACCAGTGCATTTTCTTGGCAAAACTCTATTAGTCTTTGCCTTGCTTCATTTCGCATTCCAAGGCCAAATTTGCCTGTAACTCCAGGTGTTTCATGACTTCCTACTTTTGCATTCCATTCCCCTATTATGAAAAGGAAATCTTTTGGGGGTGTTAGTTCTAAAAGGTCTTGTAGGTCTTCATAAAACCATTCAACTTCAGCTTCTTCAGCGTTACTGGTTGGGGCATAGACTGGGATAACTGAGATATTGAATGGTTTGCCTTGGAAACGAACAGAGATCATTCTGTCGTTTTTGAGATTGCATCCAAGTACTGCATTTCGGACTCCTTTGTTGACCATGATGGCTGCTCCATTTCTTCTGAGGGATTCCTTCCCGCAGTAGTAGATATAATGGTCATCTGAGTTAAATTTACCCATTCCAGTCCATTTTAGTTCGTTGATTCCTAGAATGTCGACGTTCACTCTTGCCATCGCTTGTTTGACCACTTCCAATTTGCCTTGATTCATGGACCTGACATTCCAGGTTCCTATGCAAGATTGCTCTTTATAGCATCAGATCTTGCTTCTATCACCAGTCACTTCCACAACTGGGTATTGTTTTTGCTTTGGCTCCATCCCTTCATTCTTTCTGGAGTTATTTATCCAGTGATCTCCAGTAGCATATTGGACTCCTACTGACCTGGGGAGTTCCTCTTTCAGTATCCTATCATTTAGCCTTTTCATGCTGTTCATTGGGTTCTCAAGGCAAGAATACTGAAGTGGCTTGCCATTCCCTTCCCCAGTGGACCACCTTCTGTCAGCCCTCTCCACCATATCCTGCCTGTCTTGGGTTCCCCCGCAGGCATGGCTTGGTTTCATTAAGTTAGACAAGGCTGTGTTCCGGTTCCTAGTGTGATTAGACAGACTAGTTTTCTGTGAGTATGGTTTCAGTAGGTTGCCATCTTGCAACCTACCATCTTACTTGGGTTTCTCTTACCTTGAGTATGGGGTATCTTTTCACAGATGTTCCAGCAAAGCACAGCTGCTGTTTTTTATCTTGAATGAGGGGTATCTTCTTACCACCACCTTCCTGATATTCAGTGTGGGATAGCTCCTCTAGGCCCTCCTGCTCCTGTGCAGCCACCGCTCCTCGGGTTGACCTTCTGGCAGCCAGCTGGGGCTCCTCTTGAATCGCAGCAGGACCCTCAGTGTTCCTCTCGAGTGGGGACGGGTGGGTCTTGGAACTTCGTGGGTTGCAGCAAGGGTATGAAGGAGCCTTTCGAGGTCCAATAGGGAAGGGTTGATTTCCCCTGAGAAGCCACAGTGGACAAGGACCTCACCCCGCCTGCAGGGGAGAAGCTCCTGGTTTTTCTCAAGTTGCGGTGGGGTCCTCTCATGTTAAGACGGGGACACCAGGGACCCGCCACTGTGACCTCAGGAGAGGCCAGTCTCTGTGCCAGTTGTGAGGGGACTCTGGGGATTCCTTCCCAGTCAGCACTGAGTCCTCAGTGTTGGTCTGGCATTGAGTCCACAGCCTGAGCTTTCCTCGCCGGTGCTGGCATGGGTTTTGGGGTTCCCCTCGAGTCTCCACAGGGGAGTCACGCATCTTCTCTCATGGAGACGTGCACGGCCGCTTTCCTCCCGAGCTGCAGCAGCACTGTCAGGCTCCCCATTGAGTGGACACAGGGATCTGTGGCTTGTCCTCAAGGTGCCACAGGGTTGTCACACGTTCCAGCATGGCATGAGTCGATCCTCGGGGTGACAGTTGAGGCAGTGCAGGACAATCAGGTTCATCTGGAGTGGACTGAAGAATTTGGGGGTCTTGGGGAATGGTGGCATGACCCCTGGAGTTCCTCCCGACTCTCTGGGGTGAGCGCCTCCTCTTGGGAGGCAAAGGAGAGCAAGAAAACTTTTCCCAATAAAGCAGGGAAAGAGACCCTCATCTGGAGCTGAGCAGGAA
>CAKJTW010000993.1:0-10372 GCA_917880005.1 Nanger dama
GGTCAGGGTCATTGTCAGGGTTGGGGTTTGGGTTGGGGCTGGGGCTGGGTTTGGGGTGAGGTCGGGGTCAGGGTCAGGGTCGGGGTCAGGGGTTGAGGTCGGGGTCAGGGGTCAGGGTCAGGGTCAGGGTCAGGGTTGGGGTTGGGGTGGGGGTTAGGGTTAGGGGTTAGGGTCAGGGTCAGGATCAGGGTGAGGGTCAGGGTCAGGGTTGGGGCTAGGGTTAGGGTCAGGGGAGAGGTCAGGTTCAGGGTTAGGGTCAGGGTCAGGGTCAGGTTCAGGGTCAGGGTCAGGATCAGTGTTAGGGTTGGGGTTAGGGTTAAGGTTAGATGGTTGGGGTTAGGGTTAGGTTAGGGTTAGTGTTTGGGGTTAGGGTTAGGGTTGGAGTTAAGGTTAGAGGGTTGGGGTTAGGGTTAGGGTTAGGGTTAGGGTTTAGGGTTAGGGTTAGGGTTAGGGTTAGGGTTGGGGTTGGGGTTAGGGTTAGAGTGTTAGGGTTAGGGTTAGGGTTAGAGGTTGGGGTTATGGTTAGGGTTAAGGTTAGAGGTTAGGGTTAGGGTTTAGGTTAGGATTAGGGTTAGGGTTAGGGGTTAGGTTAGGGGTTAGGGGTTAGGGTTAGGGGTTGGGGTTAGTGTTAGGGGTTAGGTTTAGGGTTTAGGTTGAGATTAGGGTTTAGGATTAGGGTTGGGGTTTGGGTTAGTGTTAGGGTTAGGGTTAGGGTTAGGGTTAGTGTTGGGGTTATGGTTTTGGGGTTAGCTTTACAGTTAGAATTAGTGTTAAGTTAGGGTTTTGTTAGGTTCAAGGTCACGGTCAGGGTTTAGGGGTTAGGTTTGGCGTTGGGGGTAGGGTTATGGTTAGGTACTTTGGTTGCTGTTGGGGTTAGGTTTGGGGTTTGGTTTAGGGTTAGGATTAGGGTTAGGGTTAGGGTTAGTGTTAGGGTTTTGGTTCGGGCTGGGGTTATGTTTGGTATTAGAGCTAGTGCTAGGGCTAGGGATAGGGCTGGGTCTGGGGCTGGAGGTGGGGTTAGTGTTTATTGTTATTTAGGGTTAGAGTTGGGGTAGGGATTGGGTTGGGGTTAGGGTTAGGGTTGGTTTGGGATTAGAGTTAGGATTGGTGTTAGGGGTTAGGTTTGGGGTTGGGGTTGGGGTTGGGGTTGGGGTTGGTGTTACTCTTAGGTTTGGGTTGGGGTTAGGGTTAGGGTTAGGGTTAGGGTTGGGTTGGGGTTAGGGTTAGGGTTAGGGTTAGGGTTAGAGGGTTAGGGTTAGTTAGGTTTAGGGTTAGGGTTAGGGTTGGGGTTAGGGTTAGGGTTGGAGTGTTACTCTTAGGTTTGGGTTAGATGAGGTTCAGGTTTAGGGGTTACGGGTAGGGTTAGGGGTTAGGGGTTAGTCTTAGGGTTAGGGTTGGGGTTGGGGTTGAGGGTTGGGGTGGGGTAGGGGGTTAGTTTGTGATTGGCGTTGGGTTTAGGGTTGGTTTGGGTTTAGTGTTAGGGTTGGGATTGGTTTAGGGTTAGGGTTGGTGTTAGCATTAGGGGTTAGGGTAAGTGTTAGGGTTAATATAGTGTTAAGGTTGGATTAGATTAGGGATTGGGTTATGTTGGGGTTTAAGTCTAAGATAGGGTTAGGATTTAGGGTTATGTAGGGTTAGGGTTATGGTTAGGGTTACTGTTAGGTTTAGGGTTAGGGTTAGGTTTAGGGGTTTTGGATAGGGTTAGGGTTGGGGTTAGGGGTTTGGTTTGGGGTTTGGGTTAGGATTTGGTTTTGGCGTTGTGGTTAGCTTTAGGGATAGTGTTGGGGTTAGGATTAGGGTTGGGTAGGGGTTGGGGTTAGAGTTAGGGTTAGCGTTACTCAGGTTTTGGGTTAGAAGAGGTTTGGCTTTAAGGTTGGGGTTAGGGTTAGGGATTGGGGTTAGTGTTAGGGTTAGGGTTGGTTTTGGGGTTAGGGGTTGGGATTAGGGTTAGGGTTAGCGTTACTCTTAGGTTTTTGGTTGAAAGAGGTTTAGTTTTAGGGTTAGGGTTGGGGGTTTTGGTTAGGGTTAGGGGTTAGGTTTGGGGTTTGAGTTAGGGTTTAGGGTTAGCGTTAGGATTAGGGGTTATGGTCAGTGTCAGGGTCAGGGTTTAGGGTTGGGTTAGCATTAGTGTTAGCGTTAGCGTTAGGGTTAGCGTTAGGGTTGGGGTTTAGCTTAGGGTTAGGTGTTGGGGTTAGGTTTAGGGGTTGGGGTTAGGGTTATGCGTAAGGGATAGGGTTAGGGTTAAGGATTAGGTTCAGGGTTATGGTTTAGGGTTAGGCTTAGGGTTAGTGCTTAGGATTAGGTTCAGGTTAGGGTTGGGTTAGTGGTTATGGTTGTGTTTATGGGTTAGAGTTAGGGTTAGTGTTGGGGTTGGGGGTTACGGTTAGTGTTAGTGTTAGGGTTAGTGTTACTCTTAGGTTTTGGGTTAGAAGAGTTTTGGGGTTAGGGGTAGGGTTAGGGGTTTTCATTAGGGTTAGGGTTAGGGTTACGGGTTAGGTTTAGGGTTTGGGTTGGGGTTTAGTGTTAGTGTTACTGTTGGGGTTAGGGTTAGGGGTTGGGTTTAGGGTTAGGGTTTGGTTTATGGTTAGGGTTAGGGTTAGGGTTAGGGTTATGGTTTGGTTTAGTTTTAGGGTTAGGGTTTGGTTTAATTTTAGGGTTATGGTTAGGATTTGAAGTTAGGGTTAGTGTTAGGGTTAGTGTTGGGGTTGTTGTTGGGGTTAGGGTGGGGATTGGGGTTGGGATAGTGTTGGGATTGTGGTTGGGATTAAGGTTTGGGTTGTGGTTAGGGTTAGGGTTGGGGTTAGGTTTAGGGTTAGGGTTAGGGTTGGGGTTAGGTTTAGGTTTAGGGTTATGGTTGGGGTTAGGGTTTAGGATTAGGGTTAGGTTTAGTGTTAGGGTTATGGTTTAGGGTTAGCTTTACAGTTAGGGTTATTGTTAGGGTTAGGTTTAGGGTTGGTTCAAAGTCTCGGTCAGGGTTTAGGGTTAGGGTTAGCGTTAGGGTTAGGATTAGTGTTAGGTTTGGGGTTAGGGTTGGAGTTTGGTTTAAGGTTAGGGTTAGGGTTAGGGGTTAGGGTTAGTTTTAGGGTTAGGGTCAGGGGTCCTGGTCAGGGTTTAGGGTTAGAGTTAGTATTAGGGTTAGCATTAGTGTTGGGGTTTAGTGTGAGGTTTGGGGTTAGGCTTGGGCTTAGATGTTCGGGTTAGTGTTAGGGTTAGGGTTAGCGGTTAGGGTTAGGGTTAGTGGTAGGGGTAGGGTTGGGGTTAGGGATTTGGGTTTGGGTTAGTGGTAAGGGTGGGTTTAGGGTTAGGGTTTGGCGTTAGGGTTAGGGTTTAGGATTGGGGTTAGGGTTAGTGGTGAGGATGAGGTTTAGGTTAGGTTGGGTTAGGGGTTGAGGTTAGGTTTAGGGGTTAGGGTTAGGATTATGGTTGGGGTTAGGGTTAGGGGTTAGTGTTAGGGTTAGCATTACTCTTAGGTTTTGGGTTAGAAGAGTTTGGGGTTAGGGTTGGGTTTGGGATTTGGTGTAGGGTTAGGGTTAGGGGTTAGGTTTAGGGTTAGGGTTTGGTATGGTTAGGGTTAGGATTAAGGTTGGGGTGTGGTTGGTGTTAGGGATAGGGTTAGGGTTAGGGTTAGGGGTTAGGGTTAGGGTTAGGGTTAGGGTTAGGGTTATCATTGGGGTTGGTGTTTAGGGTCAGGGTTAGGGTTAGCTTTAGGGGTTGGGGTTTGGGATTGGGGTTGGGGTTAGTGTTTGGGTTTAGAGTAAACTTTGCGGTTGGGTTTAGTGTTAGGGTTAGGCTTAGGTTTGGGGTCAGCGTCAGGGTCAGGGTTTAGGGTTAGGGTTGGGGTTAGCGCCGGGGTTGGTTTTTAGCATTATGGTTGGCGTTAGGGTAAGGGATAGGTTTAGGTTTGGGGGTTAGGTTTAGTGTTGGGGTTGGGGTTATAGGTTAGGGTTAGGGTTAGGTTTGTGGTTATCGATAGGGTTAGGGTTAGGGTTGGGTTGGGGTTAGGGTTGGGGTTGAGGTTAGTGTTGGAATGGGGTTGGGGTTAGGGTTGGTTTTGGGGTTAGGGTTAGGGTTGGGATTGGTTTTAGGGTTAGGGTTGGTGTTAGGATTAGGGGATAGGGTAAGTGTTAGGGCTAATGTAGTGTTAGGGTTTGGGTTAGGATAGGAATGGGGTTATTGTGGGGTTTAAGTCTAGGATGGGGTTAGGATTTGGGGTTATGTGGGGTTGGGGTTATGGTTAGGGTTAGTGTTGGGTTTTGGGGTTTAGGGTTAGGGTTAGTGGTTTTGGATAGGGTTAGGGTTAGGGTTGGGGTTAGGTTTAGGGTTTGGGTTTAGGATTTGGGTTTAGCATTATGGTTGGGTTTAGGGTTAGTGTTAGGGTTAGGGTTAGGGGTTGGGTTAGGGGTTAGGGTTAGAGTTGGGGTTAGCATTACTCTTGGGTTTTGTGTTAGAAAGGTTGGCTTTAATGTTGGGGGTTAGGGGTTAGTGTTGGGGTTAGGGTTGGGGTTGGGTTTAGGGTTGGGATTGGGGTTAGGATTAGCATTACTCTTGGGTTTGTGTTAGAAGAGGTTTAGCTTTAATGTTGGGGTTAGGGTTAGTGTTGGGGTTAGGGTTGGGGGTTGGGGTTAGGGTTGGAATTAGGGTTAGGGTTAGGGTTACTCTTAGGGTTTTGGTTAGAAGGTTTAGGTTTAGGGTTAGGGTGCAGGGTTTTGGTTAGGGTTGGGGTTAGGGTTAGGGGTTATGTTTGGGGTTTGAGTTAGTGTTAGGGTTAGGGATTTTGGTTACTGTTAGGGTTAGGGTTAGTGTTTGGTTTAGGGTTAGGATTAGGGGTTGGGGTTAGGGTTAGTGTTAGGGTTTTGGTTCAGGCTAGGGATATGTTTAGGAATTAGATCGAGTGCTGGGGCTAGGGATAGGGCTGGGGCTGGTGCTAGGATTAGGGTTAGTGTTTAGTGTTATGAGTTGGGGTTCAAGTTAAGGGTAGGGATAGGGTTGGGGTTAGGGTTAGGAGTTGGGGTTAGGATTAGATTTAGGGTAGGTGTTAGGGTTAGTGTTGGGGTTTGGTTTAGGGTTAGTGTTAGGATTAGGTTTGGGGTTTGGTTTAGGGTTAAGGTTAGGGTTAGGGTTAGTTTAGGGTTAGGGTTTGGTTTATGGTTAGGGTTCGGATTAGGGTTATGGGTTTGGTTAGGGTTAGGGATAGGGTTAGCGGTTACGGTTAGCGTTGGGTAGGGGTTTAGGATCAGGGTTAGGGTTAGCTTTAGGGTTAGGGTTTAGGATTAGGGTTAGGTTTAGTATCTGGGTTTAGGGTAAACTTTACGGTTAGGTTTTGTGTTAGGGTAGGGTTAGGTTTTGGTCAGGGGTCAGGGTCGGGGTTTGGGGTTAGTGTTAGCGTTAGAGTTAGTTTTATCGTTATTGTTAGCGTTAGGGTAAGGGGTTAGGGTTTGGGTTTAGGGGTTGGGGTTAGTGTTAGCGTTAGGGTTAAGGGTTAGGGTTGGGGTTGGGTTTGGGGGTTAGGGATAGGGTTAGGGTTAGGATTAGGGTTGGGTTGGGGTTAGGGTTGGGGTTGGTGTTAGAGTTGGGTTTGGGGATGGTGTTAGGGTTGGTTTTGGGGTTAGGGTTAGGGTTGGGATTGGTTTTAGGGTTAGGGTTGGTGTTAGGGTTAGGGGTTAGGGGTAAGTGTTAGGGAAAATTTAGTGTTGGGGTTGGGGGTTAGATTTACGGATGGGTTTGGGGTGTGGTTTAGGGTTAGGATAGGGTCAGGATTCAGGGTTATGTAGGGTTAGGGTTATGGTTAGGGTTCGTGTTAGGTTTTAGGTTTTAGGGTTAGGGTTTGGGGTTTTCGTTAGGGTTAGGGTTAGGGTTGGGGGTTAGATTTAGGTTTTGGGTTAGGGTTTACGGTTAGTGTTAGGGTTAGGGTTAGGGGTTAAGTTTGGGGTTTCGTTTAGGGTTTACGGTTAGCGTTAGGGTTAGGGTTAGGGGTTAGTTTAAGGTTAGGGTTAGGTTTAGGGTTGGGGTTGGGGTTAGGGTCGGGGTTAGTGTTACTCATAGGTTTTGGGTTAGAAGAGGTTCAGGTTTGGGGTTACGGTGGGGTTAGGGGTTAGGGGTTAGTCTTGGGGTTGGGGTTGGGGGTTGGGGTTAGGGTTGGTGTTGGGGTTAGGGTTGGGATTGGGGTTGGGGTAATGTTGGAATTGTGGTTGTGGTTAGGGTTTGGGCTGGGGTTAGGTTTAGGAGTTGGAGTTAGGTTTAGGGTTAGGGTTGGGGTTGGGGTTTAGGATTAGTGTTAGGGTAAGGGTTAGGATTAGGGTTTAGGATTAGGGTTAGGGTTAGTGTTACTCTTTGGTTTTGGGTTAGAAGAGGTTCAGGTTTAGGGTTACGGTTAGGGTTAGGGGTTGGGGTTAGTCTTAGGGTTAGGATTGGGGTTGGGGTTAGGGTTGGGGGTTGGGGTTAGGGTTGGGATTGGGGTTGGGGTAGTGTTGGAATTGTGGTTGTGGTTAGGGTTTGGGCTGGGGTTGGGGTTAGGGCTGGAGTTAGGTTTAGGGTTTGGGTTACGGGTTGGGGTTAGGGTTTAGGATTAGTGTTAGGGTAAGGGTTAGGATTAGGGTTTAGGATTAGGGTTAGGGTTAGTGTTAGGGTTATGGTTTAGGGTTTGTTTTACGGTTAGGGTTAGTGTTAGGGTTAGGGTTAGGGTTAAGCTCAAGATCACAGTCCGGGTTTAGGATTAGGGGTTAGCGTTAGGGATAGGGTTAGCGTTATTTTTAGGTTTAGGGTTGGAGTTAGGTTTAGGGTTAGGGTTAGGTTAAGGTTTAGGGGTTGGGGTTTAGGGTTTCTGTTAAGGTTAGTGTTAGGATTGGGTAAAGATTGGGGTTTGTGTTAGGGTTAGGGGTTTTGGTTACTGTTAGGGTTAGGGTTGGGGTTTGGTTTAGGGTTGGGGTTCGGGTTAGTTTTGGGGTTATGGTTCGGGCTAGGGATATGTTTAGAATTGGGGCTAGTGCTAGGGCTATGGATAGGGCTAGGACTAGGATTAGGGTTGGTGATTAGTGTTGTTGTTAGGGTTAGTTTAAGGGTATGGATAGGGTTAGGGGTTAGGGTTAGGGTTGGGGTTAGGGTTAGGGTTAGGGTTGGTGTTAGTGTTAGAGTTAGCGTTAGGGTTAGGGTTATGGTTGCTTTGGTTTAGGGTTAGGGTTTGGCTTAGGCTTAGGGTTAGGGTTAGGGGTTGGTTTAGGGTTAGGTTTTGGGTTAGGGTTAGTGGTTTTGGTTAGGGTTATGGTTAGGTTTTGGGTTACGGTTGGGGTTATGGTTAGGGTTTAAGGTTAGGGTTGGGGTTAGTGTTAGTGTTACGGTTTAGGATTAGGGATTGGGTAAGGTTAGTGTTTAGGGTTAGCGTTACGGTTAGGGTTAGTGTAAGGGTTGGGGGTTAGGGTAGGGTCAGGGTCAGGGGTCAGGGTTTGGGGTTAGGGTTAGCGTTAGCGTTAGGACTCACGTTAGGGTTAGGGTTAGGGTTAGGTTTAGGTTTGGGGTTAGGGTTAGGGTTAGGGTTAGCGTTACTCTTACGTTTTGGGTTAGAAGAGGTTTAGGTTTAGCGTGAGGGTAAGGGTTAGGGGTTAGGGTTAGTTTTGGGGTTAGAGTCACAGTCCTGGTCAGGGTTTAGGTGTGGGGTTAGCATTAGCATTAGGGTTAGTGTTTGTTTTGGGGTTAGGCTTGGGGTTGGGTGTTAGGGTTAGTGTTAGGTTTAGGGTTAGGGTTAGGTTTAGGTTTGGGGTTAGGGTTAGGGGTTAGGGTTAGTGTTACTCTTGGGTTTGGGTTAGAAAAGGTGCAGGTTTGGGGTTACGGTTGGGGTTAGGGGTTAGGGTTAGTCTTGGGGTTAGGATTGGGGTTGCGGTTGGGGTTGGGGTTGGGGTTGGGGTTGGGATTGGGGTTGGGGTAGTGTTGGGATTGTGGTTGTGGTTAGGGTTTGTGTTGGGGTTAGGGTTAGTGTTGGAGTTAGGTTTATGTTTAGGGGTTATGGTTGTGGTTAGGGTTTAGGATTAGGGGTTAGGGTTGGTGTTAGGGTTATGGTTTAGGGTTAGCTTTACAGTTAGGGTTATTGTTGGGGTTAGGTTTGGGTTGGGTCAAAGTCTCGGTCAGGGTTTGGGGTTTAGGGTTAGCGTTAGGGTTGGGATTGGCGTTAGGTTTAGGGTTAGGGTTGGAGTTTGGTTTGGGGTTAGGGTTAGGGTTAGTTTGGGGTTAGGGTCAGGGTCCTGGTCAGGGTTTAGGGTTAGGGTTACCATTGGGGTTAGCATTAGCGTTAGAGTTAGTGTTAAGTTTAGGGTTTGGCTTGGGGTTAGGTGTTTGGGTTAGTGTTAGGATTAGGGTTAGGGGTTGGGGTTAGGGTTAGTGGTAGGGGGTGGGGTTAGGGTTGAGGGTTAGGGGTTTGGGTTAGTGGTAAATGGTAGGTTTAGGGTTAGGGGGTTGGCGTTGGGGGTTAGTGTTTAGGATTAGGGGTTGGGGTTAGTGGTTAGGATAAGGTTTGGGTTGAGGTTGGGTTAGGGGTTGGAGGTTAGGTTTGGGGGTTAGGGTTAGGATTATGGTTGTGGTTATGGTTAGGGTTAGGGTTAGGGTTAGCGTTACTCTTAGGTTTGGGTTAGAAAGGTTTAAGATTAGGGTTAGGATTAGGTTTAGGGTTTGGTGTAAGGGTTAGGGTTGGGTTTAGGATTGGGGTTGGGTTTGGTATGGTTAGGGTTAGGATTAGGGTTAGGGGTGTGGTTAGTGTTAGGGATAGGGTTAGCGGTTAGGGTTATCATTAGGGTTAGTGTTTAGGGTCAGGGTTAGGGTTAGCTTTAGGGTTAGGGTTTAGGATTAGGGTTAGGGTTAGTGTTTGGGTTTATGATAAATTTCCGGTTGGGTTTAGTGTTAGGGTTAGGCTTAGGTTTGGGTCAGCGTAGGGTCGGGGCTTGGGGGTTGGGGTTAGCGCTAGGGTTAGTTTTAGCATTATGGTTGAGTGTTGGAGTAAGGTATAGGTTTAGGTTTGGGGGTTGGGGTTGGTGTTGGGGTTAGGGTTGGGGTTAGTGTTAGGTTTAAGGTTTGGGGGTTATGGATAGGGTTAGGGGTTAGGGTTGGGTTGGGGGTTAGGGTTGGGGTTGGGGTTGGTTTGGGGATTGGCGTTGGGGTTAGTGTTGGTTTTGGGGTTAGGGTTAGGGTTGGGATTGGTTTGAAGTTTGGGGTTGGTGTTAGGATTAGGGGTTGGGGTAAGTGTTAGGGTTGTGTAGTGTAAGGTTGGGGTTAGAGTTAGGGATGGGGTTTTTGTGGGGTTTAAGTCTAAGATGGGTTTAGGATTTGGGGTTATGTGGGGTTGGGGGTTATGGTTGGGGTTAGTGTTAGGTTTGGGGTTTGGGGTTAGGGTTAGGGGTTTTGGATCGGGTTAGGGTTGGGGGTTAGGTTTAGGGTTTGGGTTAGGATTTGGGTTTAGCATTATGGTTAGGTTTGGGGTTAGTGTTGAGGTTAGGGTTAGGGTTGGGTTTGGGGTTAGGTTAGAGTTGGGGTTGGCGTTACTCTTAGGTTTTGTGTTAGGAAGAGGTTTGGCTTTAAGGTTAGGGGTTGGGGTTAGGGGTTGGGGCTAGTGTTGGGGTTGGTGAGGGTTGGGGTTGGGGTTGGGTTGGGGATTAGGCTTAGGGTTGGCGTTACTCTTGGGATTTTTGGTTGGAAGAGGTTTGGGGTTGGGGTTACGGGTTAGGGGAGTTTTGGTTAGGGTTAGGGTTAGAGTTAGGTTATGTTTGGGGGGTTTGAGTGCAGGTTTAGGATTTGGGTTAGTGTTAGGGTTAGAATTAGGGTTAGGGTCAGTGTCGGGGTCTGGGTTTAAGGTTAGGGATTAGCATTGGGATTTGGCGTTAGCGTTAGGTTAGGGTTAAGCTTGGGGTTAGGTTGTTAGGGTTAGGGTTAGGGGTAGGGGTAGGGTTAGGGGTTGGGGGTTGGGGTCAGGGTTGTGGTTTGGGTTAGACTGGGGGTTAGTGGTTAGGATTAGGTTAGGTTAGGGTTGGGTTAGGGGTTATGGTTGGTTTGAGGGTTGGGGTTATGATTTGGTGTTTGGGTTGGGGTTGCAGTTAGTGTTGGTGTTGAGGGTTACTCTTGGGGGTTGGGTTAGAAAGGTTTGGGGTTGGGGTTGGGGTTAGGGGTTTTGGATAGGGGTTAGGATTAGGGTTGCGGGTTGGAGTTTAGGGTTTGGGTTGGGATTTGGGGTTAGCGTTAGTGTTAGGGTTGGGTTTAGGTTTAGGGTTTGGTTTATGGTTGGGGTTGGGATTAGGGTTAGGGTTTGGGTTTGGGTTAAGGTCAGGGTTAGGGTTGGGGTTAGTTTCCAGGGTTGGGGTTTGGTTTGTGGTTAGGGTTGGGATTAGGGTTAGGGGTT